>JASAMX010018628.1:0-20710 GCA_030248175.1 Microlaimidae sp. YZB2_3 | reverse complement strand
TATGTTAGTGTACTTCGTTCAGTTACGTATTGCTCAATGTAAAATTTTGAAGGAAAAATTTGGTAAAAACCCTTTTTATTGGATTTTTTAGTTTTTTGTCGCTTAAAACGATCGTTTTTACCTCAAAATTTAAGTTTAAAAGTAGTTCAAAGTCAATTTAAAGGCATTTTTTTCTTTATTTTTGCAAAATTAGGGGGAAAACTCCCTACCCCTTGTGCCCATGTATGAACTTAACCGGATTTTAAAAAAAAGTTGAAAATTCTTTTTAAGTTTTTAAGCGTTTTTAAGTAAAAATATTATATAATAGCTACCAATCATAGGTGGCCAGCCTCCCTGATTTTAGGGAGGTATACCCGATCTCTGAAATTTGGGAGGGCGAGGGGGTGTCCCAAAAATTTTTTTCGGGTATACCTCAAATACCTCATTTTTAGCGTTTTTAGTACTAGGATCCCCAAATTTTAGGGGCGGGGGTGTCCGGGGTACCCTCAAATTTTTTAGGAGGGGTGTCAGTGTCGCCGTCGGCTATAATCGGGATTTGGGGGGTATAAGCCTAGCCTCGAATTTTTGGGACCCCCCCTAGACGAAAATCTAGGGGGACCCCCCCCCTCCCCCCAAATTTCCGAATTTTTTACCCCTGACCCCCCTCTAGAATTTGAAATTTGACCCCCCTTTATCCCTAGGTAAAATTTTAGGTACCTGTTTTTTACTAAATTTTCTTCCAAAAACGTGAATTTTCATGACATATTGATGCTTTTAAACACCTTTTACACCAGAATATTGCTTTTTTATTCAATAAAATGTAGCATTATCCTATAAAAAGAACAATAATTAAAGTTATTATGGTTTAAAACTGTTTTGCTTTGGACACCGGACCCCACCTGACCCCCCTCTAGATTTCAAAATTTCGCACCCTGGGTCGACTCCCCCTAAAAAGCTAGGGGGTCCAGACCCCCCTGGGACCCCCCTCCTAGAATTTAAAATTCGATTTACCCCGGGTAACTACCCCTCCCCTGGCTTCCCCGACCGTTCTCACCTATGTGTATAAGTTTAACCCCCACCCCCAACCCGCCCCCCTGTGAATATTGGTCATAGGCGGGCTGGGCCCCTGCCCATCTATGACCAATATCCATTTTATTTAGATTTTAAAAACAAATATAAAAACATTAGATCAAAAGCATTTTTTATTGCATTATTTAGTTTTAAATTAATAAGAATAAGGTTTTTTGTGTATTATTTTATTAAAATTAAAAACCTGAATTTTTTTTGCGTTATCAAATAATATATCCTGCTATAAATTTTATAATACATTTTGAATTTTCTAATCTTTTAAACGGTTAAATCTTTGATACATCACGATTCTTCTTTTTTTAACTCACAGCTAGCAGCTACCAGCTCTACGCGCATGTTTTTAAGTAGTACATTATACCAATTTTAATCCAACACATAATACTTAGTTTTATTTTTAAAGCTTCAAATGATAAAAATTTCAAGCTTGGGCGCAAGTCGGTTTAAGGGGTCACTAGCATAGGTAAGAAAGGGGGGCAGGGTGGAGTCCACCCCCCTAGCCTTGAAATTTTGAAACCCCCCTAGACAAAAATCTAGGGGGCCCTCCCCCCCCCCCCAATTTCTAAAATTTTTACCCCTGACCCGAACCCCTTTAGAATTTGAAATCTGACCCCCCTCCCCATAATACATGGGCAAGTTTATTTATTTATTTATTTATTTAATAATAGTCGTACAGATTACTATTAAGTAACAGTTATGTACAACGTTGCTATTTCAATTGCAATATAGTGCATGGTTATTAATAAACACCAGGACGAACAATAATAATCATGTTATCAGACACAAATAAATATTAGTACACAAATATAATATAAATACATACATTTAAATAACTATGGCTTTTAGTTTTGATTTGAACATATTTAAGCTAGTTGATGTAACAATATCATCTGATAGAGAGTTCCACAGCGAAATTACTCTGTTGCTAAAAAAATATTTTGCTAAATCGGTTTTTAAAGGCTTGTGTTTAAGTTTAAAGCTGTGACCGCGTGTACGTTTTTCTGCAATACGTTCAAAAAAATAATCACTATCGACATCAACTAAATTGTTTAAAATCTTATAACACATAATAAGATCATTTTTAACACATCTAGACTCTAATGATTCTAGTCCTAGCTCAGCTAAGCGTATTCCGTAATTAACATAAGGAAACCCACATCTGCTGTATAACCTGCGAGTGAAAGTCCTTTGGACTTTCACTCACAAGTTGGTCCGGAGTGGGGGGGGGGGTGGGGAGAGCTCGTACATGGGCGGGGAGGTTGGGGGGGGGGTTAACCCCCCCCCAAATTCTCAAAAGAGGGTTTGACCCCCCCCCCCCACTCCGAAGTGGGGGGGGGGGAGAAAGGTTTAGAATTCCCGATTTTGAAAAATGGAGAAAAAAAAATGTCTTTAAAATGACTTCTAACTGCCTCCAAACTTAAGTTTTGAGGTCAAAATGAATGTTTTAAGCAATAAAAAGCTCAAAAATGCAACAAAAAGGGCTTTTTGACCTAAAATTAGCGTTTTTTTACCTATTTTTCCTTTAAAATCGAAAAACGATATGGGTAAAATGCACTCCAGAAAAAAAACGATATGGGTATTTTGCGTTTCTCGGATTTTAACCCCCCCTTAATTTGGGGTTTAACCTTCCCCCCCACTCCGGACCAACTTGCCCATGTATGGTTAAAATCCGAGAAACGCAAAATACCCATATCGTTTTTTTTCTAAAATACATTTTTCCATATCGTTTTTCGATTTTGAAGGAAAAATAGGTTAAAACACTAATTTTAGGTCAAAAAGCCCTTTTTATTGCATTTTTGAGCTTTTTATTGCTTCAAACATTCATTTTGACCTCAAAACTTAAGTTTGGAGGCAGTTAGAAGTCATTTTGAAGACATTTTTTTCTTTCTCATTTTTCCAAAATTGGGGGGGGGTTAACTTTTTCTCCCCCCCCCCCACTTCTGAGTGGGGGGGGTTAAACCCCACTTCTCAGAATTTGGGGGGGTGGTTAAGCCCCCCAATCCCCCCGTGCCCATGTATGCCCCTCCCCCTCGGGAAATTTTTAGGTACTTTTTTATACTTAATTTTCTTACAAAAACGTGAATTTTCATCACATTCACATATTCATGCTTTTACACCCTTTTTATATCAGAATTACGCTTTTTATTCAATAAAATGTAGTATTATCCTATAAAAAGAACAATTATTAAAGTTATTTTGGTTTAAAATTGTTTTGCTTTGGTCACCGGACCCCACCTGACCCCCCTCTTTATTTCAAAATTATGCACCCCGGGTCGATCCCCTAAAAAGCTAGGGTGGTCCAGACCCCTCTGACACTGGGACCCCCTCCTAGAATTTTAAGTTTGATTTACCCCGGGTAACCACCCCCCCAGCTTCCCGACCGTTCTCACCTATGGTCACTAGCATACATGGGCACGGGGGGGGTTGGGGGGGGGTTAACCCCCCACACAAATCCGGATAATGGGGGTTTAACCCCCCCCCCCACTCAGGAAACTGGGGGGGGGGGGAAAAGTTAACCCTCCCCAATTTTGGAAAAATGAAGAAAAAATATGTTATTAAAATTACTTTCTAACTGCCTCCAAACTTCAAGTTTTTGAGGTCAAAATGAATGTTTTAAGCAATAAAAAGCTCAAAAATGCAATAAAAAAGGGCTTTTAGGCCTAAAATAATTGTTTTTAACCTATTTTTCCTTCAAAATCAAGAAAAAATATGGTAAAATGCACTCCAGAAAAAAAAAACGATATGGGTATTTTGCCTTTCTCGGATTTTAACCCCCCCCCCCTAATTTGGGGTTTAACCCCCCCCCCCACTCCGGACCAACTTGCCCATGTATGGTCACTAGCATAGGTGGGCAGGAGGGTTGAGTGGAAATATACCCATAGGTAGACACCCTTTCGAATTTTGAGAGGGGTATACCCATTTTTAGCGTTTTTAGTACTGGGATCCCCAAATTTTAGGGGGGATTTTTGGGGTACCCCCAAATTTTAGGGGGCTGTCGCTGTCGGCATAATGGTCCGGGAAGCTAGGGGGAGAGAAATTACCCGAATTTTGAATTTATTTTATCGAATTTTGAATTCTAGGAGGGGGATCCCAGCTAGCTTTTTAGGGGGAGGAGGTCGACCCGGGGAGCGAAATTTTGAAATCTAGAAGGGTCAGGTGGGGTTCGGTGTCCAAAAAGCAAAACAGTTTTAAACCATAATAACTTTGATTGTTTTTTTATAGGATAATACTACATTTTATTGAATAAAAAGCGATATTCTGGTGTAAAAAAGGTGTAAAAACATGAATATGTGTTAAAAATTTACGTTTTTGGAAGAAAATTTAGTATAAAAAAAGTACCTAAAATTTTACCGAGGGGAGAAGGGGTCAAATTTCAAATTCTAGAGGGGGTCAGGCAGGGGTAAAATTCGAAAATTTAGGGAGAGAGGAGCCCCCCCCCCTAGATTTTCGTCTTGGGGGGTCTCAAAATTTCGAGGTTATGGGGGGGGATCGTGGATCCCACCCTGCCCCCTCCCCCTTTTTCACCTATGCGTGTCGGCTATAATCGGGATTTGGGGGGAGGGGAGTATAACCCTCGGCCCAACCCCCCTGTCCACCTTCACCTATAAGCTTAACGTTAACAAGCAAAAAAATTTTAGTTAGGCAAGGCCGGATTTATACACGTTCCCACGAAATCAGAACCAGATGCTACTATGTGCTTTTGCTGTTTCAAAGAATTGGAAGGATGGGAGCCCGATGATGATCCCTGGTATAAATCTTTGTGCATTGTTTTCATTGTGTATGACATACCACATTTAATAAGACCAGCCAGCTGCATTAAATGTTTGGGTAGTAAAGTAAATGGTAGGTCGTAGCCGTTGGTATTTATGTATGTGCAATCTACGATGGGCATACTTTTAGAAACTGTCCTATTAAAAACATTTTTTATTGTTTTTTATTAATGATATAAAATCAGAAATCAATATTTTAAACAATGTTTTAAAAACACATGATGCATGACCACAGGAGGTTATAAAGAGAAGTTATATATATCCTCTCTTTTAAGTAACACAAATAAGTACTTTACCCTTATCCTTAGATATTTAAACAAAATAAATTAATCTTATTCAAAACAATTAACAAAAAAATATGTTTTAGACATTAAATTTAACCGTCCTTCTGTTTTCTAACCCAAAATTGTTAAGTCTCAATCAAACTCCTCGCCCCCATAGGTTAGATGGGGGGGGGCAGAGTGGGGTCCACCCCCTAGCCTCGAAATTTTGGGACCCTCCCCCCTAGACAAAAATCTAGGGCCCCCTTCCCCCTCCCAAATTTCCGAATTCTTTACCCCTGACCCCGCTCTAGAATTTGAAATTTAACCCCTCCTCCCCTCAGACAAATTTTAGGTACTTTTTTATACAGAATTTTCTTCCAAAAACGTGAATTTTTAACACATATTTATGTTTTTACACTCTTTTTATACCAAAATATCACATTTTATTCAATAAAATGTAGTATTATCCTTATAAAAAAACAATTATTAAAGTTATTATGGTTTAATACCGTTTTGCCTTGGACACCGGACCACACCTGACCCCCCTCTAAATTTTAAAATTTTACACCCCGGGTTGACCCCCCTAAAAAGCTAGGGGGCCCTGAGACCCCTCTTCTAGAATTTAAAATTTTATTTACCCGGGTAACCACCCCACACCCTAGCTGCCGGCACCGTTCTCACCTATGCTCCCCCCCTCTAAACGGCTAAACCCCCCTAGATAGGAAAACTTGAAACTGACGGTTAACCCTCGCCCCATTAGTGTACTTTACTCCAGATAATCATTCCCCTTCTAGTTTCATTCATAAATCGTGCTTCCGTATAAAAACTATATACGAGAAAGAAGTAGACAGGACAGATGTATGCTTTTAAATTATGGTATTGAAGAAAATAATTGTAATCAATTTAGGGTTGAGCATAGCAAGCATAAAAATGGCCAATGCGAATTTGTGCGAATCGGAAAGCCGCAATCTGAGTTGTCTATTGAAGAAATGTTAAAAATCCTTTCTCACAGAAGGGCTAATCTTGTGGTAGGTTAAGATTTAATAATGATGTTATATTAGTTATTGTTAAAGTGTTGGAGGAGATGCGTCTTAAGTAGTATTTTAAAAAAAGTAGTGTTTTTGTTGTTTTACCTGTACGCAGGGACGTAACCAGGGGGGAGGGCGGCCGCTCCCCCCCCCCCCCACACGGTTGGACAGGAGGAAAAATAAGGATAGTGGTTGGGCGGGAAGGCGGCCGCCCCCCTCCCCCTGAAATGGTCGCCAGATAGTAAAATTTTGGGGGTTTTCAGAGGCTAAAAATTCAAAATTTTCTAGCGCCTCGCTAATGGCTCAGCGCCAAACTATAAAATAATTTTAGTACCCCAATTGACCCCCAAAAACCAAAAATTTTTCCGCTTCGCTTCGCTCAGCGGTCACTTTCTATAGTATACATACATATATCTCGCTATTTATCGTGCCTAATGCTAATGTTATTTCAAAGTTAGTACAATATTTTTTATAAGTAATAAATACTACACAGAAAGCAAAACAAACAATCATATTGGTTGATTTATGTACCTTCCCCCTCCTATAGTATACATGCATATATCTCGCTATTTATCTTGCCTAATGCTAATGTTATTTCAAAGTTAGTACAATATTTTTTATAAGTAATAAATACTACACAGAAAGCAAAACAAACAATCATATTATTGGTTGATTTATGTACCTTCCCCCTCCTAATTTTTCCAGCCGCCCATAGCATTGGCTCGAATTTTTTTGTACCACAATCCCCCCCAAATGAAACTCTGGGTACGTCCCTGCCTGTACGGGCCGTACCTGATATTTCAAAAACCGCTTAAATTATTTCGCGTTTGCGCAATTGTGATTTAAGTTTTTGTGGTTTATACTTTTTATATATTTATTGGGAAAAAAACATTATTTTAAATTATAAATCGTGAATAAAAAAGAAAGATCTCGCGCTAAAGACCACAAAAATTTTTTCAACAGAATATACCCAGTGGTTCAGGAGTTATGTATGACCCCTCAAAAATGGCGTTTTTCGACAATTATGTGCGTGAAAAATTGCTCAATGGGTATAACGATTTAAGTTACAAATTATGCACTGAAAGAAAGCGGCTACTTTCTGGTTTAATTTAATACCTTAATTGTTAAAATTGGTATTTTGAGCAGATTTTTGTGGGCTATTATGGGCAGGTGGGGTAAGGTTTTCACAAAAAATTATCATCATCGAAGACAAAAAGTTTGACTCCGCACCTCTAAAGTTGCGATACCAGGTCAAACATTTTGTCTTCGATTTTTATTATTTTTTTGTGAAAACCTTATCCTACTCTTAATAGCCAATAAAAATTTTTCATCAAAATACCTCCAGTGGTTTAGGAGATATGACCGCCCAAAAATGGCGAATTCTGTACCTGAAAAATTGCTCAATGGGTATTAAAATTTAAATTACAAATGCACTTAAAGGAGCACTGTCACAAATCAAAATCCTATATCGCCCAACCCGGACTGCTCCTTTAATACTGAACCAATCGAGCTGAATTTTAAAAATTTTGTAGCCTTGTAGTGGAGCACTCCGAATCCCGAATTTGAGTTAGGTAGGTTTGGTATTAAAGGAGCAGTCCGTTTCGGGCGATATAGGAATTTGATTTGTGACAGTGCTCCTTTAAAGAACGCAGCTGTTTTCTACTTTAATTTGATACCTTGATCATTAGATTGGTGCAGTATTTGTCAAGATAAAAACCCGTACAAAAAATCCCCGAAAACGACGGCAGTGATTTGATTAAGTTTGACCAACCTTTTTTGCCGTTACTTTGTATTTTTAACAAAAACATTGCGGGTTTTTTTGTACGGGCAACGCAATATCCCGACAAATACTGTGCCAATCTTAACAATCAATGTATCAAATTAAAGTGAAAAGGTAGCCACTTTCTTTGAGTGCATATTTTGTAATTTAAAATTTAATACCCATTGAGCAATCTTTCAATTACAGAATTGTCGAAAAACGCCATTTTCGGAGGGTCATAATTTTTGAACCACAGAAGTTATTTTGATGAAAAAATTCAAATCGAAGCCAAAAAGTTTGACTCAGTACCGCACCTTTAAGGAAAATAACCTTAAAAATTCGCCCTAAACGTGATTTAACATTTTTATTACTTATTTGAAAATAAGATAAATCATAGTGGACCCCAGTGGAGTTCGATAAAACTTTGTAAAAAATTACAAAAAAGACAGGAACCCTCAAATTTTTACCTTTGCGAAAATATAATCAATAATAAGAAGATGGTCCAATTCAACTGAAAATATTTCAATTCGATTAAAAGCTTCTAATGATTAAAATCTTCGCTTGGGCGCAAGTCGGTTTAAGGGGTCACTAGCGAGTGCTTAGTCACTCATGTCAATCCCTAGGAAGGTCTGAGACAGAGATCCTCCTACGCTCGAGAGGGGTGGTCCCTTAGCAGGGAGGGCGTGGTATCAGAAAAAGCCCAGGAATCGGGGGAGTTGCCTTCTCTCTGATTGGCTGACCGCGCACGAAGCCAATGGCTGACGCGGTTGACCCCGGGGTCCTGGCTGGAAAACTGTGCCGGTCAGCAGTGCTGAGTGCGATAACCAAAAACTCAATTCAGACTACTCTGCGCCCAAGCGAAACTATGAAGAAGCCTACTGGATGAAATTTGTTATTAATGCCACTCATGTAAATGCGTCCATTTTTGTTTTGAGATTAACATGCGTCTTTGTCAGTGAAACTATAGATTTTTTTTAAAATCTCGACCAATCTCCCCACCAGTCTCAAAACAAAATTTTCGATTTTGTAAATCTTCGATAATTTTAAAATAAATATCTGCTTTTCCTTATGACTTAGTTTTTGGTAAAATGCATTTTTCCTTTTTCAAGAACTATCTAGCCAGGATGGATTACCATCACGAGTCGCTCCAAGCTGATAAGTCCATGTAAAACCTATAATTTCAGCTGATTTTTAGGAAGGGCGAACTCCACTCACTACCCGTACGCCTAAAAATTGGGGAATAGGGTAGCTGACTTAATTTCGGCCACCTTTTTCATTTTTTTGGATAAGTTTTTACTGGTTTTTCCAATCGACCCAAAATTTGGTCTAAAAATCAAACGATAGCTATTTTTGTTATTCCAGTGTAAAATTTTATAATTTCTGTTACTGGTACACTTAAAGATCGGTGGAGGTTTAAAATTTTATTTCTATAGTGGAGTGGCCGAAATTGTAGCACCAGCCATTAACTTCGGCCACCTAGAAGAAACTGGCTATAACTGTTGCCAAAACGAACAATAAAATTTTTTAAAGGTTGCAAATTTATCCTTAGATATTGTTCTTGGTACATATAACTTAATTTTTTCCCGTTTGCAAACTTTAATAGTTATTATTAGCAAGACTTTACAACGAGCAAAAAAATTCTTTATAAATACTACAGTACGATGATATTTAAAAACAGCACAAAAACGGCAGATTCTTTCGCCTAAATTTTAAGGTGGCCGAAATTAACGGAATCTTAAAATGCGCAGTTAGTCAAACGCATTGCAAAGTGATTGAAGAAAATGTCAGAACATAAAAATTAACAACTTTGAGTTTTACATAGAAGATATTTTAAGATTATATAGTGCTTCGTTCTAAATTTGATGCAGTTTAAACACAAAGCAAAAATTATAAAAATCACAAAAAATTAACTTTTTGTATGAAAACGTTGATAATGCAGAATAACAAAAATAAAAAAAAATGCAAAAACCTTTCATTCAACATTCATAGATGAACACGGTCAAAAAGCTAGGGAGTGTTTACCCCGGGTAGGGGGAGTCGACCCGGGGTGGAAGATTTTGAAACCTAGAGGGGGGTCAGGTGGGGTCCAATTTCCGAAACAAAATACTTTTAAACCATTGAATGTTTAATAATAGTTTTTTATAAAATAATACTACATTTTATTGAATAAAAAGCGATATTTAGGTATAAAAAGGGTGTAAAAACGTAAATTTGTGTTAAAATTCACGTTTTTGGAAGAAAATTTAGTATAAAAAAAGTACTTAAAATTTTCTTGAGAGGGGAGGGGGTGGTCAGATTTCAAAATCTAGAGGGGGTCAGGGATAAAAAATTCGAAAATTTGAGGGTAGGGGGGGGCTGGATTTTTTTTTTTTGGGGGGGGGGGCAAAATTTCGAGGTTAGCGGGATGGACCCCACCCTACCCTACCCCCCCTTGTTCATCTATGTCAACATTAATCCAGTTACTTTTGTGCTAGTTCTTTTGTGTTTTAAAAATAATCCAATTTTCTAACACTCTAAATTGGTGGCCGAAATTAAGTCAGATACCTATACCAAAATGTTTTGGAAGGGTATGATCTAAATGCCTAATTTTAAGCGTTTTTAATTCTGAGGTCTCGTAGATTTTTTTGGAAGGTGGGATGAGGGTGTCCGGAATACCCCAAATTCAGGGAAGAGGTGTCGGCAGTTTGATAAAACCCTTCCTGACCACCTATTAAGACATCACACCACTTCTTATTCCTGCCCGTTGTATTTTCTTGTGAAAACTGAACCTTGCAATAATTTTTTTCTCTATTTTAGCGCCAACTGACCAATGAAAAAACCAAAAAATTAAAGAACTTGTCAGAAGATATGAAGACAAATTTATTAAAAATTAAACTCAAATAAGAAATTCTGAACTCAGCTTTATGGTTTTATTATAAAATGTTTTTTGTCTTATCAGGTTTTAACTTTCGTTTTTTTGTTGTTTTTTTTTGTTCAAAGTATATTATACATAAAGCAACTTTAGAATGAATAGACGGGGTTAATTATCTAAAACAATATTGGACTATATCATGGCGTAGCCAGGGGGTCCAGACCCTCCTCGTTTTGGGTCGGCAAGGATGAAAATTTGGGGGTCTAGAACGGCCATTTTTTTAAATTTTCTCGTGCTTCGCTCCGCTCAGCGCTCCATTAATTAGTATTCGCTTTTGTTTTGTAATCTTGATACGACCACGCTGGACTCCCCCCTTTTAGATTGTTATATAGTGGGATTAAATATTTAAAAGTTAGGAGAAGTAATTTTAAAAACATTTTCTGGCATTTTGCATTGCTCAGCTCAGTTGTATTTCAATGCATTCTTTTTCAGTTCTTAATGTTTTGGAAATCGAAAATTTTAAGGTATATCAAATTGTTTGTTAAAAAAATTTTCTTTGTTTTATAGACTTAAGTTTTATTGAATAATAGCAAAATAATAAAGTATGTGGCAGAAACAAGGGAACAAAGACTCCCCGCGAAGCACGGAAAATTTTTTAGCCCTTTTATAACGTTTAGGATTTGGACCCCCTCATACATGGGCACAAGGGGGGGGGTTGGGGGTTAACCAACCCCCCCCCCACTTAAAAGTAGGAGAAAAGGTTAACGCCCCCCCCCCCAATTTTGGAAAAATGAAGAAAAAAAATGTCTTTAAAATGACTTCTAACTGCCTCCAAACTTAAGTTTTGAGGTGATAATGAATGTTTTAAACAGTAAAAAGTTCAAAAATGCAGTAAAACGGCCTTTTTTATCTAAAATTAGCGTTTTTTACCTATTTTGTCTTTAAAATCGAAAAACGATATGGGTAAAATGCACTCCAGAAAAAAACGATATGGGTTTTTTTGCGGTTCTCGTATTTTAACCCCCCTAATTTGGGGTTTAACCCCCCACTCCGGACCAACTTGCCCATGCATGCCCTAGAACCCCCTTTTGGAAATTTTGCTCAGGGTAAAAGGGTTGGACCCCCCCTTTACGAAATCCTGCTTACGCCCATGGACCACATAGTTTTTGGAGTAAGTGTACTCTTGTTTATCTTTTAGGGTTTTGAATATAAAATGGGCAAACAAAGCATTTTTTCGTTAAATGTTTTTATTGTATTTCTTGAACAAATGGGCCCCGAGGCGGGGGATCAACCTTTTTTAAAATCCATCGAGCGATAATGTTTAATATTCAAAACGGCAATTCACCAATTGTGATGACTTTTACCATTTTGTCCTCTTGTTCACTAGATTATGCTCACCATGGTTTACCCATATTCTCTCTGCTCAAGGAAAGTGGGGTGAAAGTCCTTAGAATTTAAATTTTAAAATTCTCAGTAACCTCCGTTTTTAATTATAGTTGAATTATATTCGGCTGACCTCCTAATTTTGTAGAAAAGACATTATAAGCGGACCAAATTGTGCCGTAATGAAGTTTAAAAAAAACAAAGTAGAACGCATAATTGTTTTTTATTTGGGAAAAAATAAGTCAATTTTAGCCCTTTGAAAAATTGCATTTTTGTTCGAAATTGAGTAATTTGATAAATGTTAAAATATGGTATAGGCACCTTGCACTGGAGCTCGGTTTATACATGAAGTATGCAATAAACATAGGGAGTCATCATAATGGATATTTTCCGTATCTCACTATCTCCTACTTATCTTTTGTAGTATGCAGATCAACCCTCGAAAGCGCGCGAAATTGCGATCGATCGATCTGCATACTACGAAGGATAAGTAGGAGATACGGTAATTATCCATTATGGTTACGCTTATGTATATTGATTGCGTACTTCATGTATAAACCGAGTTCCAGTGCAAGGTGCCTATATAATCTTTAGTATTAAACCTTTTTGCTCGAAATTTTAAATATTTTGATTGTCAAATAAACAATTCAATAGTGCAAATCATCGAGGTCTGCTAGATTTGATTTGCCTATAATTTTTTAGTATAAAATGTGTTAAGTGTTATAAGTGTTAAGTATATAAGTGTGTTAAGTAAAAAAGTGTTATAAATAATAAACTTTTTAGAATCTTCTGTGCATACCTATGTTGTCAAATTAGTTTAATTGCGTTGTAAATAATAAACTTCTTTGTGTGCAAAATCATCTATTATAAATAAGGAATTAAAACAAAACTAAACCTGGCAAAAAACAATGTTATCTAATAAAAAACAAAAGCAAAAAAATTTGGGAAGAACGTAAAAAAAACCTGGCTCCATTGTACTATAACAATAATATAAAATAATATTTTTAACAAATCCAAAAAATAATATATGAAATAAAAGAAAAAAATATAAAGGCGCATTATAACTATAAAACGTGATGAAAAAATACGTTTCGCCTCTAAATTCCGGCGCATTTTTTCATCCCTAATAACCCGAGGTGAAACCGGGCGGGGCTCATCAGCGAACACAAACGCCTCAGCTAAAAGTGCGGGGCACAATTACCCGATAACAAATACAATTTACGCGCTAATTATAATTAGGGTAACTGACTTAATTTCGGCCACCTTTTTTTATTTTTTTGAATAAGTTTTTTCTGGCTTTTTCAATCAAGCCAAAATTTGGCCTAAAAATCAAACAATAGCTATATTTGTTATTCCAGTACAAATATTGAATATTTCTGTTACTCTTAAAAATCAGTGAAGGTTTAAACTTTTTTTTTAAAGTGGCCGAAATTAAGGCGCGTGCCATTTATTTCGGCCACCTACAAAAAACTGGCCATAACTATTGCTTAAACGAACAATAAAAATTTCTAAAGGTTGCATATTTTATCCTTAGGTATTGTTCTTGGTACATATAACTTAATTTTTCCCGTTTGCGAACTTTAATAGTTATTAGCAAAACTTTAAATAATTATGTCAAAACCTTAAAAAAAACAAGTTTTAATTACTTGCATTTTTTGTTTAATTTTTATTTTTGGCTTAAAAACGTCAAAACAAAGTCAAACGAGCAAAAAAATTCTTTATAAATACGGTAGTACAATGATATTTAAAAACAGCAAAAAACGGCAGGTTCTTTCACCTAAATTTTAAGGTGGCCGAAATTAACGGAATCTTAAAATGCGCAGTTAGTTAAACGCATTGCTAAATAATTTTGAAGAAAATATCAAAACATGAAAATTAACAACTTTGAGCCTTAAATAGAAGATATTTTAAGGGTATATATTTCTTCGTTCTAAATTTGATGCAGTTTAAACACAAAGCAAAAATTAAGAAAATCATAAAAAATTCACTTTTTGTATGAAAATTTTGATAATGCAAAATAACACAAATATAAAATTTGTGCAAAAACACTTTATTCAACATTCATCCAGTTACTTTTGTGCTAGATCTTTTGTGCCTTAAAAATAAGCTAATTTTCTAACACCCTAAATTGGTGGCCGAAATTAAGGCGTGGCCGAAATTAAGTCAGTTACCCTAATTGAAACTAAATTTAAAATTAAGAACATTCTCACCTGTTGGTTCGTATCATTCGGCACTCTTCGGGCTCTTCCCTCCTGGGATTTGTAAGCCATGTAGAGCAGATTAGTTAACAATATTATTCGGTGTAAAAAAATACGCATTTAACGAGTTGGGTCTTTGTTTTAAATAACTGTAAAAGCGGTTCACACTGGGATGGCAGGGGATAGTACGTTCACACCGGAATTGTCGCGGATAGTAGATATCCGTTCACACCGGAGTAAAATAACCTCTGATAGTGGATAAGGCGATTTGCCGCATGCAACAACTTTGTACTGCTGGCAAGCCAAATTAAAGATATTTTTTCTTTTGTTTTTTGCTTAAATCGTGCTTTTTCTTGATTTTACAAAAGATTTTTATAAATTTCGATTGTTTAAAGAAAAATATTTTTTTCAGTTTTTTCTGAATTTTTTTTTTTGGAAATTCAGTTGATTTCATCAAAACCAATAGTTTTGAAAAAGGTTACGAAAATCTACAAGGTACTTCTTTAATTTATGTATTGGGTAGGGTTAAAAATTTATATATAGGGACCTTGCACTGAAACGCAGTTTATACATGAAATATGCAATATACATAAGTGTCACCATAATGGATAATTACCGTACTCCTACTTATCTTTTCGTAGTATGCAGAGCAACCGATAGAAAGCGCGCGAAATTACCGTATCTCCTACTTATCTTTTCGTAGTATGCAGATCAACCGATAGAAAGCGCGCGAAATTTCGATCGGTTGATCTGCATACTACAAAAGATAAGTAGGAGTACGGTAATTATCCATTATGGTGACGCTTATGTATATTGCATACTTCATGTATCAACCGAGTTCCAGTGCAAGGTGTCTATAAATAGACGTAATGTGCGTGTGTGTTTGTGTGTGTGTCAGTGTGTTCCTTAATTCCTCCCTAACCACCCAACGGATTAAGGTGAATGAGGTATCGTTGGAAAGCTTATACCCCAGGGAATGTCTTAAGAGGGTTGAAATTTTGAAACAACTTACATGGACATCTTTATACTAAACAACTCGTTTTCACCAAAGGGATTTTGGAACTTTAAAAATTTTTTGTCCAGGAACTTATTAGTAAGAGTAATTAGCCATTGTAAAGCCAGAATATGTTTTTTGGAAAAAATGAACATGGACATCTTTATAATGGACAACGTTTTTTTTACTAAAGAATGAAACCTATTGATTTTGAAAATCGAAATTTTTTTTGTCTTTAAATTGGCTCGAACTTATTGATAAGAGTAATTAGCCAATGTAAAACCAAAATGTTATGTTTTTTAGTGAGATTAACATGGACATCTTAATGATGGACAACGTTTTTTCACTAAAAAGAGGAACGACCTTGCTCCCCAACCAGAAAAAGGATTGAACTAAATGAGATATCATTGCAAAGCTTACAGGTTGGGGAAGGTCATTAAAGGGTTGAAATTAGAAAAAAACATTGCATGGACATCTTTTGGTTGGACAACAGATTTTCACAAAATTAGGGCACTATGGACTTTGAAAGTTGAAAAAAAAATCTTCAAATCGGCTCAAAATTATTGGTAAGAGTAATTCACCAATGGGAATCCAGAATATCATGTTTTTGGAAAAATGAACATGGACATCTTTATATTGGACAACGTTTTTTTTTTACTAAAGAAGGGAATTACCGTGCTCACCAACCACAAAAGAGATTGGGCTAAATGAGATATTATTGAAAAGCCTACGGTCCGAAAAATGTCATAAAAGGGTTGAAATTTTAAAAAAATAAATAACAAGGATATCTTTATGCTGGACAACGCATTTTCACCAAAAGGGAGGACACTTCTCCTCAACCACAAAACGTATTAGGCTAAATGAGGTATCATTGCAAAGTTTACAGTCTGGAGAATGTCATAAATGAGTTAAAATTTTAAAAAAATAACATGAACATCTTTGTATTGGACAACATCTTTTTACCAAAGATGGAAAAACCTTCCTCCTCAACCACAGAAAAAAGTAGGATAAATGAGATATTATGGGAAACCTTATAGTTCAGGCTTCAGGGAGCATTATAAGGTGGTTGAAATTAGTAAAAAATTAACACGGACATCTTAATGCTGGACAACACTTTTTCACCAAAAGAGGGAAAGACCCTTCTCCCCGACTAAAATTAGAGTGGGTAATTGAGGTGTCACCGTAAAGCTTACAGCGACGGGAATGGCATACAAGGGTTGAATTTTAAAAAAATATATTAGTAAATGAGTATAAAAAATGCGGGAAAAATTATTTGTCAGCCGTATGGCTGACACGGGCTACTTGTATATTTAATTAGTATTTAAATACTAATTAAATACTTTTTTAGGGCTAGGTATTTATTTAATAGTATTTAAACGGGGGGGGCATTTCCAGACCGTGCACAGGTCTGGGTCGGTATTTTATTTGTATTGTATTCAATTTTTTAAAAAGTATTAAATATTTTGGAGTATTCGAATACTAAATATGGACCTACCTAGCATAACAAAAATTGGGTCGGCGGTCTCACCACGAAACAAAGTTCCTCTCCAATTAAATGCATTTTTTCGTAATATTTTTGAAACTGGGAATACTATATACAAATAAAACATGTATATTTGAAAAATTTTTGTAGTCTTTTTGTAATTAATTAAGCATCACAAAATCTTTGTTTTTTCTGATTAACAAAAAATTTACATATGGGAAGACTTAGTTACGCTTAATATAGCTCTAAATAATGGTCAAAAATTAACAAAAATACTCGAAATTGTTTTAATATAGTTGTTTAATCTCCGGTTTCAGAAAAAAATTGGTGAAAATCATTGGTGTCGCAACGAAATCTGATTTCCCGGCGAGACCGCGGACCGAAATTTTTGTAATGCTAGGTAGGTCCATATATAAAATACTAATTAAATACTGTTTTTTTTGCAAACTTAATAAAACAGGTTCTCTCCCTCGAAAAATTAGCACTCAGATCATTTTGTTAATAAAAATATACGACAGAATAAGTCGAAATGATACGTTGGCTGACTGTGCGTTAAAAATTGCAATTATTCCAGAGGTCAGGAGCTGCGGAGCTCTGCCCTTTTTGTACTAATTTCATGAATGATTAAGAAATGATGCAATATATTATTTTGTCAAAATTTTTTTGCAAATTAAATTTTTTCCATAACTTATTTTAATCAGTAAAAATAGCCTTACAAATAAAAATAGAGTAAATTAAAATGCATTTCAATCTAAAACCTCAAATTGCTTATTTAAGGGGCAGACGGCGGAGCATTAGAGCTCTGGAGCTTCCTTCGCTCTAAATGGCCGGAGCTCCGGAGCTTTATATTGGAAGGTAGGAACATCACTAATTAGCATTTTAAAAAATTAATTTACAAAGAAAATCAAAAATTTCGTTCAAATCTTTATTATAAAAAATATTATTTACTTATTACAAACAATTTTAGACAAAACCAAAAAAATTTTTGTTGCCAAGAATGTTTGCGCTTGTGTACTATTTTGCCAGCGTTTGCAGTTATATGAGAAAAACGAAAAAAGCGGGAAAAATTTTGTCGCGGAATTTTTCCCTCGAGAATAATTCTTCCGCGGTGGAAATTTTTTCCCAACAAATTGTTGTTACGGAAATATTTAGCTACAACCAATGAAACACACAATCTATTTTTCTTAATGATTTGAATAATTAAATAGTCTATTTAACAATAAATCCAACAAAATTTTTTTAGCAAAAACAGTTTAATGTTAAACTGTTTAACTCCCATAGTTTACCAATTATTTATAAAATTGCTCAATTTGGAACAAAATGCAATTTTTTAAAAATACAAGTTGACAGTTCACTGGTGACTATTGTTGAATTACATCAGGCTGACCTCGTAAGTTTGTACTGAAGCTCGAGACATGAGCGGACCAATTAAATTAGTCTGTTTAAGGCCTATCTTATATTACCGCCAACTTTTTTTTTTGTTTTGTAGCTTTTTAAATTTGGATGGATATATTTTATAAATTTGTAAGTTAGTTTTACTTATTTGAAAGGTACATGATTTTTCATTCCCTCGTCAATTATATTTTTAAAACACTGCCACAATTCTTCAATCCTTGAACAGTTTGTATGATCCCAGTCGATTGCTGACAAAAAAAGAGAAACAACATTTCGTAATCAGCATTGGAAAAATCTGGAACAAACTTAACCGATAGTTTTAGATGAGATTTAAAAAGGTCACAATTGATTGAAAATTTAATAGAATTTTGATTAGGTAAAGAGAAACTTGGCAAAATTTTTATGTATTGCAAAAATTCAGCATCGTTGGTCAAAAGTAGATCTAAAAAGTTATTGTTCCTAGTAGGTTTCTTGAAATAATTAGTTAACGCAAGTTCGTCAAAAAAATTTATCCACTCTTCTTCATTTTAATTATTAGATTTCAACTAAAAATTATACCAGTCACAACTTGGTAAATCGAAGTTGACCGTAATAATAACAGAACTTTAAAAATTTTCTGTAATTTGACGTAATATTTCGAAAATAACAAACTCATTTATTTGATAGTTTAAGGTTTTCTATAAAGACCAATTAGTCTAATTTTTGAATTATTATTTAATTTTATATCAATAGCAACGATTTCAGCTCAGCTTAGGTTTTCAGTTCAGAGTCTCATAAGGGGGTTAAAACTTTTACAAAAAACATATTATGGACATCTATATGCTTGACAAATATCGTTTTTACTAAAAAAAGGCGAAAGGGATGATCCTTGGTAACTATACTAAACGAAGTGAATTAAGTGAGATATCATTGCAAAGCTTACAATTCAGGGATTTAATAAGATAATTATTTTCAATAAAAGGATTGAATTTTGATAAAATTAGCATATGAAACTGAGTTTAAAAAAATAACACGGACATTTTTAATCTGGACAACTCATTTTTACCGGAGGAGGCCCTATAAATTTCAAAAGTTAAATTTTTTCTGCTGCTAATTTTTGCTATTACTGTTATTTGTCAGCCGTAGGGCTGACACGGGCTACTTGTTTTTATAGAAGCAAACGAAATTATATGATTTCATGTTATAAATACATATTTTTGTAATTCTGAATTTCAAAATTTAACATACATTTCAAATTATTACATTTTGCTGTTATTTTACGTATTTTATGTATTTAATTTGTAAAATAAATCATTCAATTCTCTTTAATTCCGTCGGCAGTTTAAAATGGGAGGTGTCTTTAAAACGGGAGGCATAGGGGGCAATATTTTTAAAACGGGGGGAATAAAACGGGTGGACAAGCAGGAGAGAAAGAAAAAAAAAGAAAAAAAAGGAGAAAAAAGAAGGTAAAAAGGAAAAAAGGGACAAAAAAAGGGGAAAATGAGGTGAAAAATATGTATAAAATGGTTTAAAATACATGAACTGCAAAAAATTGCGATGACGTCATTATAGGTAAACATGGTGTCATAATTTTAGGGTACTTTTTCATTTTTTGGCGGGGGGTAATAAAACGGGGGGCAAGTCCTCCAGACCCTGCACAGGTCTGAAGGTGTGTCTGGAATTTTGAACGCCAGCACTTGAATACTGATCATTTGACCGCCAGCATTATAATGCTGCGCACTTGAACGCTGAGCATCAAAGCCGGAATTCAAAAGCGGAGTATACCCAGGGTACACTCCAGGCATAGGTAGCAGGGCTGGGGGTGGGTTATACCCTCCAAAAAATCTCGACTATAGCCGACACCATACATGGGCAAGTTGATCTGGAGTGGGGGGGAGTTAAACTAGAACTTTTTGGTAGAGACTTTATACTATTTTGGTGGCGAGTTTTAACGTCTGCTTCAGTGCAACACGCACTGCGGTGATCAAATACTCGGCGGTCTAATGCTCAGCGATCAAGTGCGCGGCGATCAAAGGCTGGCGGTCTAATGCTCGGCGATGAAGTGCTGGCGTTCAAATTTCCTAGAATCGTATAACCCGCCTTGTGAACGAGAATGAATTGATGCCGTCATATTACTAACGTCATAGTAAGTGCCGTCATATTTCGAGCTCGAGTGCCGTCATATGTCATGGACCACTATAAGTCTAAATAGGACAAAATAGTAGATTCTGATTGTGATCAGATTGTGATCGCGCTAGTGGTAAATGTAAGCGCGCTGAAGAATCTGAAACTCTATCATGATAAAATTTAGCTTGATTTTTAGGTTTTGCTTAGGCTTAAGAAAAATAAAAAAGGCGTTTAAAACTGTTTAGCTGACTAAAAAAGGCGTTCTAGCTTAGTTTAACCGTGTTTAAACTGTCACCGCCACTGGCACTTTGATTGATTGCACAAATATTACGATGTCAACAAACACTAATTAAAATAAAAACTTTATTCCGACAAGTACACAGTTATAACAGGTAGAACAACAAAAAAACATCAA
>JASAMX010018626.1:0-25782 GCA_030248175.1 Microlaimidae sp. YZB2_3 | reverse complement strand
TGTTCTTCGTTCAGTTACGTATTGCTGTATATAGTTACTATGTATTGTTATTAAAAATTTTTAGGCGAATAAAGTTTATCTATCTATCAAATGTTTAACACACATTCAGAAATTCCCACCCAACTCCAATACATCTCGCTTTTACTTTTACTCTTACTACTGTTTTTATCTGAAAATACTTAAAATAATTGAAGTAAAATTTAAATAATTTTTAAAGAGTATAGGCACCTTGCACTGGAAATTAATTTATACATAAAGTATGCAATAAACTAGCGAATCACCATAATGGAAAATTACACCGTATCTCTTACTTATCTTCTCAGAATGCACATCAAACGATCGAAAGCGCGCGAAATTTCGATCGGCTGATCTGCATAAATATGGTTTTTAACAAACATAGTTTTCGTTTTAATTTTTAATGAATGTTAATAATTTTAGATTCTAATTCACACAAAACTTACATAAATGTTCTCAACCCCGATATCATGCTCCGGAACTCCAGGCCTTGGAGCTTCATAGGAACATTATTTTCATTCGTAGTCAGTCATTTTGTGCTGTTTTAAATATAAGTTTTGGATCCCACTAAATTTTATTTGAAAAATGTTAAAAAATTACAGGTACTACTAAATAGGTGGGCAACCTTCTGGATTTTTGGGGGGAGATGTACCCGACCCCCAAAATTCGTGGGGAGGGTTGTCCAAAAATTTTTTTGGTAATACCTCAAATACCCCATTTTTAGCATTTTTAGTTCTAAGACCTTCCGAGCTTTTTGGGAGGTAAATGGAGTACTCCTTAATTTTAGGAAGGGGGTGTCGCTGCCGGCAGTATTGAGGATTTTTTTGGGGAGGGGGTATAGCCCCCATTGAGTTTCTCAAAATTTGTTGGCGTTCTGTGGGAGAACAAAAAATTTGGACTCCACGAAAGTTATCTTCCATGTGAGCGTGTCCAAATTAGTCATGTGAGCAAACCAGAGCGACTACGTTTGGTTTGCCTTTAATTCTTAAATTATTTTGTAAAAAGATGAAAATTAAAAAAAATTGCGTTTCAATTCAGTTTGAAAAAGAACCTCATTGCCACAAAATTTTCATTAGTCCATTCATTTCTCTATACAAATTTACACGACGTTATTAAGATATATTCAACCAAATAATAATAATACAAAGAAAATTTCAGTTTATGCACATCTAAAATAACATCAAAATATATATCACCAGGCAATTTTTACAAAAGTAATACTGTTATTCCAAACAAAACTTTTAAAACATAATCTTAGTCTGATGGTAGCGGCAAAACAAAAGCAACGAAAACATTAAACAGTAAATTAGCAATTGCGTGCTCTAATTGGTCGCACTTCTTAATTATTGCCGCTTAGCTTTTTGAGTTATCGCGTAGGCTACACTTCCTATTTAATGCAGAATCCAGGGGCGTTTGAAGAATACTTTCGTGCTTAGAAAAACATCTGTTGTACAGTGCGCAATTTAATTTCATTAACTCAAGCATTAAGCTCGCCGCTTGCTGTGAATCCCGTTCTTTGCCAACACCTACCTATTCTTATCCCAGAAAATTTTTACTCCCGAAAATTGGACAGAGTCAAAAATCTAGAATTTTTTGATTCAGAGCTGAATAACTGTGATAGCTATTTCTTAATGATAAAAAAATTCAAGGTTGATTTTTTTTGAGTTTCGATTCGACGTCGACCAATCAATTCTACATCATTTTTCCAAAAAATGTGTCATCGTACTTTTGTTGTAAAAAACGTTTGCTGTCTGAGTTGTAATAAGACGCTTTTTGTTTTATTTTTAAGCATTTTAAAATTTTTTCTTAATTCTGATTGAAAATTTTGCAGAAGATAAAAAAAGTTGTGATTAAACGAAAAAAGCTAATATCTTAAAAGCAAAATCTTGGTGGTTAAAATGCGTCACGTCGCTTTTCCAATGGTCGTAAAATTTTCTGGGATACGGTAGGTCGGTGTGTTCGGAAAAACAGATTCACAAGCAGCAAATGCTGAGTTAATGGAAATCGAAATGCTACAACAAATATTTTCTAGCCCAAAATTATTCTTCAAACGCCCCAAATTGATTCGTTAAATAGGAAGTGTAGCCTACGCGAATTGCAGCTCAAAAAGTGTAAGCGGCAATAATTAAGAAGTGCGACCAATTAGAGCACGCAACTTGCTAATTTCTGTTCTAATGTTTTCGTTGCTTTTTGTTTTGCCGCTACCATCCGACTTAAGATTATGTTTTAAAAGTTTTGTTTGGAATAACAGTCTTACTTTTGTAAAAATTGCCTGGTGCTATATATTTTGATGTTATTTTAGATGTGCATAAACTGAAATTTTCTTTGTATTATTATTATTTGGTTGAATTATATCTTAATAACGTCGTGTAAATTTGTATAGAGAAATGAATGGACTAATGAAAATTTTGTGGCAATGAGGTTCTTTTTCAAATGAATTGAAACGCAATTTTTTTTTAATTTTCATCTTTTTACAAAATAATTTAAGAATTAAAGGCAAACCAAACGTAGTCGCTCTGGTTTGCTCACATGACTAATTTGGACACGCTCACATGAAGATAACTTTCGTGGAGTCCAAATTTTTTGTTCACAGAACGCCAACAATTTTTAGAAACTCAATGGGGGGCTATACCCCCTCCCCCAAAAAATCCTCAATACTGCCGACACCGACACCCCCTTCCTAAAATTAAGGAGTACTCCATTTACCTCCCAAAAGTTTGGGAGGTCTTAGAACTAAAAATGCTAAAAATGGGGTATTTGAGGTATTACCAAAAAAATTTTTGGACAACCCTCCCAACGAATTTCGGGGGTCGGGTACATCTCCCCCAAAAATCCAGAAGGCTGCCCACCTATTAGTAGTACCTGTAATTTTTTAACGTTTCAAATAAAATTTAGTGGGATCCAAAACTTATATTTAAAACAGCACAAAATGACTGACTACGAATGAAAATAATGTTCCTATGAAGCTCCAAGGCCTGGAGTTCCGGAGCATGATATCGGGGTTGAGAACATTTATGTAAGTTTTGTGTGAATTAGAATCTAAAATTATTAACATTCATTAAAAATTAAAACGAAAACCATGTTTGTTTAAAACCATGTTATGCAGATCAACCGATCGAAATTTCGCGCGCTTTCGATCGTTTGATTTGCATACTAAGAAAGATAAGTAAGAGATACGGTAATTTTCCATTATGGTGATTCGCTAGTTTATTGCATACTTCATGTATAAACTGAGTTCCAGTGCAAGGTGCCTATACTCTTTAAAATTATTTAAATTTTACTTCAATTATTTTAAGTATTTTCAGATAAAAACAGTAGTAAGAGTAAAAGTAAAAGCAAGAATGTATTGGAGTTGGGTGGGAATTTCTGAATGTGTGTTAAACATTTGATAGATAGATAGATAGATAAACTTTATTCGCCTAAAAATTGTTAATAACAATACATAGTAACTATATACTTTAATTCAGGATATAGGGACATGCCATATAAATTTCAAATTTGGTCATAAAGGTAATGAAAACAAACGAAAAAAAACACAAAACATATTTACAAGAGAGACGTGAGAAACAAAGGGAATAAAAGGAGAAGGTACCAGTTAGTCAACTAAGATGGCTACTAATTTAGGTGCTTGTCAAATTTGGTAAAATCATTAAGATTGAATTTAGATATCTTATTTTTAAAAGTATTTAGAGTATTAGCTATTACAACGGTTGAAGGAACCTTATTCCAGCAATTTATAACCCTGTAAGAAAAAAGTTTAATAAAGTATTTCGGTTAGCACGGGGCTTAAACAGCTTAAAATCATGATCAGTACTTCGCTTTCAAGTAGCCCATTGAAAAAACTTTGTGAAACATAAATCATTTTGATTTTTTATAAATTGAAACTTCATATTCACATCATATCAAGCTTAACAAGTCTTTCTTCCAAAGATTCAAGATTTAAATAATATAGCCTTTCAACATAATTTCTCCCAGGAGGCAGGCCACATTTTAATAAAAAGTCGACGGGTAAAATAGCGTTGAATATTTTCAATGATGTCGATATCTATTAGTATTAATATTACTATTATTACTATTAACGTTATAAACCACATTTATAGGGCGTTTCATTTCTGAAACATCAAAACAATGAGTGTTATTGCCATTAGTATTGCTATACTATTACTGTTTTTAGTATTACTGTTATTGTCCTTTTTTAACTATTTTAATAAGAATGTTGTTTTTTTAACTATTTTCTACGTATAAGAAATAATGATTCTTTGCATTGCGATGTTTTTTTTTGTTTTTAAAACAAAACTAATCCGTTTTATGACGACAAATAAATTCTAAGAAAAACGGTTTGTTTTCTTAACTCATATTATGACTTCCTATAGTTTCAATGGCAAAGTGCCCACACAAAACAAATACGAAGTAAGAGCACAGAATTAAACAAATATATTTAAACTGTTTTCTCAAAGATTTTGTATTTGTGAGCAGCATTATAATTACCATTAAATTCGATTTTTATCTTCAAGACAAATTTTGACGACCTCAGTCATCATAAAGCGTTGATATATTTTTACTAACTGTTTTTTTAAGGATGTTTATAAATTTTAAAACTACGTACTCTAAAACGCAAATTATTCCCTCGATACGCAGTTACATTAAGAACAAAACATAACCGTATAGCACGTGTTTTCTGCGGGAAAAATTGTTGGTTGAATTAAAAACAGAGGTTAGGTTATGTTATTAAACCAGATTTCTAGCTTTCAAGAACGCCTTCTCTGATTCTTGATTTTCCAGGACTTTTTTATTTTAAGTATTCTTTGTTACTTTCTCCTCAGTGACTATAAATCCGTCACGCTCTCTCGTTAATTAATTAAGCTTTTAAAAAAATTGAATATGGAAATAATATTCATTAACAACCACGATGATGATTATAATAAATAACATTTAAAATTTAAATGTCTTTTGCCTTTTCTAACTGTGGCTTATTAATCTGTGTTTGTGTCTCGAGTACGGGTGTCATTAGTACTAAAGCTAAGGCTAAAGTGCTTTAGTACTAAAGGGTTTTTTGGGCTTAGTACTAAAGCTAAGGCGCGGCTAAACTGAAATTAGCTGGCAAAAGCTCGGCAAAAAGTATGGACCCGGTGTCAAGGGATATTCTTTAAAAATTTTTCCCCCCGGAAAAACTATCCCGGGATAGTTTTTCCCCCGGAAAAACTATCCCGGGATATTCTTTCCCCCCTCGGTAAATTCTTTCCCCGGGGGAAAGAATATACCGGGATAGATTTTCCCCCATGCTTTTTAATTTTAAAATCATATAAACTTAGAATTTTTAAAAATAATTTGAATAGCTGTACCTTTATTAGCTCAAATACCAATTTTTGTGTAATAAATTCCATTAAAACATGTTTACTCACGATTTTAATTTTGTTTGTAATTTTCTATTTTAGCGTTATAATCAGGGGGAAAGTTTTTACCGGTATATTCTTTCCCCCTTCAAAAATTTGCATAAAGTTTTAATATAATTCTGCGCATTCTTTAAAAACACGTCATTAAATTAAAATGATTATTTTGTTATCATGATACTTTTCATAAATTCATAAAATTATTGAAATAAAACCCATAAACTACCTTAACCATTTTAAACCTTAGTTTTCCTAAGCAGCCTAAGCAAAACCTTAAAACCAAGCTAAAATTAATAACAAACGAACAACAATATAAAAAAGAGGGAGGAAAGAATATCCCGGTTTTTAACCGGGATAGTTTTTCCGGGGGGAAAGAAATTACCGAGGGGGGAAAGAATTAACCGGTGTTTTAGCGGGATGGTTTTTCCGGGGGGAAAACTATCCCGGTTTTTTACCGGGATAGAACTTCCGGGCACGTTTATACTCTCATTAAGCATGTTAATCATAGTCTACAATTGTTAAAGTTGAGTGTGGAGAACACTCAATGTAGTGAACAGATAATCTTAAGCACAAAAATCGAAAGCGATGTTTTTTAATAAAACACAAGCAAAACATTTAAATCAAAATAAACTATTAGTTTTTTAAATAATCAACACATGATCCATTACTCCATTTTAAGTTTCATGAAAAGCACAAAAAAGAACGTCAGATGAGTAGTTAATGTGTTTATGCTTATCTTACATGTTAAGGTGGGGTCCACCTCGACCTCCTCCCCTTTTTTTAACCTCAAAGTTTTGGACCCCCCTAGAAAAAAATAAAGTTCTTATCAAGAAATTATCCAATTTTTTAAACTGACTTCCGTCCAAATTTTAAATCAGACACTTCTAAAGTATTTTCTTTTGATAACCAGACACACCCTGACCCTCTTTAAGATTTTAAAATTTTTCATCTTGGACCTACCCCCCTAGAAACCCAGCGAGTATGGAAGAACACCCTAGAACCTCTCTCCCAGAATTCAAGATGCAATTTACCTCAGGTTTTTTTATTTTGATCAATAAATCGATAACAAGGACCTAAATGAAAAAAGTGCTTCCTAAGAAAGTTGCGTAATTCCTTCTTCTTTCTAATGAGCCCATGTTTATTTTTGATCAATCAGTAACGAATGAGGAATATCGCTTTTAAGGATGGAGCGTTGGAATAATTGAATTGAATTGAATTGAATTTTATTTTGTTAAAATAACAGGAAACATACATAAGCTAGTTAAAACTGCACTTGAAATTGTATGTACCTTTTACATAATAATAATAATAATAATAATAAGAAGAAGAAGGTTTTGAATTTCAAAATTTACCCACGTTCTCTAATAATGGTTGGCGCGGCGCCACGGGGCGAAATCGCCCCGTGGCGCTCCCGCGCATTTTTCAAGGCCAGTCTACCACTTTTTTTGAATTAAATTAAAAAATAGCCGAATAAACTATAGTTTTAGCTGCGCAATGACATATGTTTATAATCATTCCGTTGCCGAGATATACTTTTTTAAATAAAAAATAATAAGAAGAAGAAGATAAATTTAAATTACAAAATTTGCCCACGTTGTTTAATTATAGTTAGTGCGGTGCAGTTGCGCTCCAGACAAAGTTTATCTACGTTCTCTAAATATAGTTTATCTTCATTGGCGCGATGCCGTGCGCCAATGATTGCAATTATAATTTTTAAAGTAAAAATAATCATGGGTT
Source organism: Microlaimidae sp. YZB2_3 (assembly GCA_030248175.1). Taxonomy (NCBI): domain Eukaryota; kingdom Metazoa; phylum Nematoda; class Chromadorea; order Desmodorida; family Microlaimidae; species Microlaimidae sp. YZB2_3. The sequence continues at coordinate 18,640 of JASAMX010018626.1, read as the reverse complement.
ATATTAGAATGTTATATTTGTATGTGTAAGAAACAACTATAAATTTAAAAAAGTGGCGATTTCGCGCTTGTCAAAGATTGTTGTGAGTATGATTTTTTAAATTGACATTTCATCAAACTAAAAAAATGCAAAAGTGCTGTTTGATTAGATCAATGTATAAACAAATCATTATCATATGGTAGAAACTTTTATTTAGTGAGCAGCTGCCCAAACCAAATGCAAATTTCCTATAGTCCACATAATGTCCATCTCAGCCTAGTCCACATCTTTCTGTCTAAACATACGCCCGGGGAAAAACCGCCCCTTTTTCCTGCTCTATTCTTAGAGCATTTTTCAAGTCTAGTTTTAAAATATAAGAACATTTTTAAAATTGTATTGTCGATTTTTGTAAATCAAAAAAACACTCTTTTAAGTTGTAAAAAGTAAAAGATTATATTGCGAGTACATGAGACTACTCGCTTTCTAGCAGTTAAATTATTTAATTTTAGCTAAAAATTATAAAATTAACGTAACGTAAACTTTTTCACTGTAAGTATTTTCGTGATTTTGCAGCACTTTTTATAATTTTTCGAGATTTATTGAAAACATAGTATAACCCAAGAAAATTTTTGATTCTACACAAGGTTTTTGAATAAAATTATGCAAGAAAAAATGCAACATTTTAAACGCACGCGACTTTCTGTGCATATACCACTAATTTCTTGCGCAGAGATTTTTTTTGCAGTTAATACTTGTTTTTTCGTGCAGCGCATTTACTTGCAAAAGTGGGGAAAAAATTTGCAATATGCACTGCAAAACGCTAACACTGTTAAAAATTGGTGCACCCAAAAATAGCAGAAAATGGCGGGTTTTCAGTATTGACTCGCACAAGTGTGAGTTGAAGCAAAATTTTATTTAAAAATTAGTTAGTATTATTCTTATTCAGCATTATGCGAAAACTTTTTTTCAAATTAAATATAAACAGTTCATTATTAACTTTTTGTTTTAAAAATTCACGTTTGGTGTCTTTTCGGTGGATAAAAAATATTGGGTTAAAAGAAACTGGACTGACTCCGCAGGTTTTTTTTTTGAATTTTATGAATACTATAGTGCAGATTTACAATAAACTTAAAAATTCTAAAATAAAAACTGGACATCAGCTTGAATTTTTTTAACGTAACAAAATTTGAAAACAATTTCAAATATTCACCTAAAAATAAACGCAAGAGTATATAATCCAAGCAAATATGTGCAATTGTACAATAAACTGTTCTACTCACAAATGATCAAATTTAAATAGCGAATTCAATCATCATTTTCTGCTAATTTTTTGCACAAAGCGATTTAGTAAAATAGTCTATGAAAAAACGAGTTTTCGGTATACGAAATATCGCTGTACAAGAAAAATTTTATTGAGTGCACAGAAAATAGCTTGCGCGTGAAAAGTCACAAGTGCAACATTTCTTGTAAAATTTAGGTTAAAAATTCCCTGTCTAGCCGAAAATTTTCTTGTTTTATATATTTTTGATATAAGCAATGATATTAGAATAACTCCAATAGATGTAAAATACGTCTTGTGATTATAGAGGCAAATAAAACCTAGATGACCTCGATGATTTACAGTATTATATCGACTATTTAATATTAAAATCATTTAAAACTCTCAGTAAAAATGGTTTTATATTAAACATTAAATTCCATATTTTAACAATTATTTATCAAATTACACAATTTGCAACAAAAATACAATTTTTTAAAGGGTCAAAGTTGACTAATTTATGTATATAAATTATTATAAAGCAGGAATTAAAAAAATTATGCGTTCCAATTCGTTTATTTAAAAAAATTTCATAATCGCACAATTTTAATTTCGTCCGTTTACGTCTCCTATACAAACTTACTAGGTGTCAGCCAGATATAATTCAACCATATATATCTACTGTAAAACTCTCATCTTGTAAATAAAACCTACAAATACGGCTTTTAATACTTAAGAAATCTTTAAATTTTCAGAAAAAGGATTCGTGATTAAAATAAGGAATCTTAAAAAAATAAAAAGGCTTTAGAAATATCCCAATATTAAAACAATTAAATTAGCTCTGTAGATAAAATTTTGTATAATATTTCACTGTCAAAAATGTTTAGAAGCGTTTAAAAATTTGCACTTTTAGGGGTCCTTACCCCGGTTTACCCCGGCTCAATTGACAGCTAAATTGCCGGGGCCGGGGGCCGGGGCCGGTGCCGGGGTAGAGAGAATTAAGTTTGCCGGGGCCGGGGCCAGGGCCGGGTGGAAAAAAAGTGCCGGGGCAAGCCGGGACCGGCACCCGATTTCAGTAGAGGGCACTAATGCAAAAGTGCCCCTTATTTGCTACCACTTTAGGGGCCCTTACGGCTGCGTCATTTCAGTAGACTTTTTTCGCATTAAAGTGCCCCTTTTTATAAAGGGCCCTAGCGCTATTTTTTAAGGGAGGTCGGGACCTCCCTAACTCGATATAAAAAATTAAAAATGATAACAATAAATCACATTAATTAGCAAAAAGAAAGAATACTTATTAAAACTAATTATTTAACAAAATATTAGTACATATTTTAACAAAAAATATACACATATTCACAAAAAACATTTTTATAAATTATATTGATGGTAAGTTTGTGGAGGAAAAATTTTACAGCTTTTTGATTCAACGACATTCAAGTTTTTTTATGATAAGAAAAACTTTAACCTGCTATATCATCATTCATCATAAATAGCTATTAAACTGTAACTGTACCACCATTTTTTGGATCAACTCTTTTTTTTTACAAAATTTTTAATGATTGTGTTTAATTATTGGTTTTTATAGTATTCTGTTATATGTTATAATTCTAAATTTTGTCAGATAACGTAGAAAAATTTACAATTTTTTTTAATGGGGTTTATTTTGTATGATATATTCCGATAATCTTAGATAAAAAGCAGCGAAATAGTTTTATGCGTTATCTAGCCTGTTTTAAATACACAACCAGAATCATGCCTTTTGTTTTATAAATAAACGCATGGATTTCAACGTCAAAAAATTTTAAATCCTTCATGATTCACAAAATCAAAAAAACTACAAGAAACCTGTGTTATACTAATCAAGTAAAAATCAATTTTAAAAAATGTTTTTTATATAATAGTTTCTTTATTTTTCTTTATTAACACGAATATTTTTGTGTTTTTGATTAGTTTTCTAAATTTTTAGGTGTTTGAAAATAAAAAAAGTATTTAAAAACCATTAAAACCAAATTCCATTGCGCTGCAAACTCAAGACAGTGTATAATGCCATGTTTTTATAACTGCGCGAAAGTTTTCAACGCGCGCATTAATCGATTTAGGGCGGTAAATAGGGGCCCTTTATTGCGTTAGGGGCACTTGAGTTAGGGGCCCTTGGCATGGCTCTACTGAAACGAGTACAAGGTAGTGCCCCTAACTCAAGGGGCACTTTTTTTCTTAGGGGCCCTTAAATTTAGGGCCCTCTACTGAAATCGGCTGCGGGGCCGGGGTCCCGGTCGATCGCTAGTGGTTGGTGTATTGTGTAGTTTTGACCCGTAACGTTATTCTTAAAAGAAGGGTATCCTAATTAAATTAATACAGCAATTTGCAATTTAGGTCATGTTCAAACAACAGATTTTAATAATAATTTGCAGGAAGCAAACCTATATAGGTAGCCAAAATCTTTATTTTAAATTTTATTCAATTCAGACCAATAATAACTGAAAAATCTTTTTTTCTAAAAAAAAGTCGGAAACGGTGAATGGTATTTTTTTGTGTGATAGACTGACTCTACAAAAATACTTTTCCGTTTTTCTTATTTGAAACTAAAGAAACTTACGGGGTCCGCTTCGTTTTAGTCCCGCTTCGTTTTAGTCCCGGAAAAAAATCACTGCGAGCTTCGTTTCAGTCCCGCTTCGTTTTAGTCCCGCTTCGTTTTAGTCCCGCTTCGTTTTAGTCCCGCTTCGTTTTAGTCCCGCTTCTTTTGAGTCCCGCTTCGTTTTAGTCCTGGCGGAAAATGCGTTCATAAACTAGTTCCTGCTACGTTGCTTCGTTTCAGTCCCCGAAAAAACGCTGCGAGCTTCATTTCAGCTTCATTTCAGACCTTTGTACTACAATCTTCTAAGCTTATCTGATTCATTTTGCACTGATTTAAGAATTTTGGAGTTGTTTATTTATTTAACCTATTTTCAGTTTTTTAACCCGTTTAGTTTACTGTAATTAAAAGAACACTGTCACAAATCAAATTTCTATAACGCCCTGAATGGACTACTCTTTTAATACAAAACCTTAATCTTAATGTAGACGTCAAAACTATTTTTAGTTTTTTGGCCCGTTTAGTTTATTTTAATTAAATGAGGACTGTCGCAAACCAAATTTCTATAATGCCCTGAATGGACTACTCTTTTAATATAAAACTACTCTTTTAATCTTAATCTACCTCAAATTAAATATTTTGGTGTCTCCAGACCAATTCAACAACATTTATAAATTTTAATTATATCGGTTCAGTAACAGAATTGTATGATCCGGGCGTTACAGGAGTTTGATTTGTGGTATTACTCCTTTAAAACCAAACAATAAATTCGGAAATACTTTTAATATTTTATTTTTTTGGAAAGTTTTATATTAATAATATTAGGAAATGTTCCTTTATTTTATATCTGCAACATTTTTATTATCATCGCATCCAAATACACAAAAAAAAACAATAAATTCAGAAACTATTATATAAAACATAAAAACGTTATGGTTAAATTATATCTGGCTGACGCTGAAAATTAAAATGCAGACATGACCGTGATTGTGCCATAATGACGTTTGTTTTTTTAAAAACAAATAAGAACGCAGAATATATTTTAATTCCACCTTTTCACAAAATATAATATAAATCAACCAACTTTAGCCCTTAAAAAAATTGCATTTAAATTCCAAATTAAGTGGTTTGATAAATAATTATTAAAATACTGGTTACATTCTTTGTTATTAATCTGCTTTAGGGAAAAATTTTGAATGTTTTTGTTGTTAAATAGTCAAATCAATACTGTAAATATCGCACTCAGCTAGATTTTATTTGCCTATAATAAAATTTTTTTCATTTAATTTGCTTTTATGTCACTAATTTGTTTGTATACGTTTTAACCAAAATTTTGCTTTACAATTAAATGTTTGTAAGAAATTTTAAAAAATTAAAATTCACCTTTTCTGTATTTGTGGTAAAATTTGAAATTTCTAGTTTTTGTGCACTTAAAATTTCTTGTTTTGGTGGTGAAATAATGCATTTAAAATTTCGCATGATTTTAAATTAAAGGTGTGTCTTGAAACTACTGAATTATAAAATGAAACATTTTGATTAATTCTAAAATGTAGGTATTCTTAGTCAATCTAAGACAAAGCCAAAAGCTTAAAATTAAAAATTTTGTTCAAAATCAACCAAGTAATAAACAATTAGGCATATTTTTCCAAAAAACGGCTACACTGGACACTTAAAAAACCATTACCTGGAAAAAAAACCACTTCCGAAAAAAAAAAACCACTTTCAAAATAAAAATCACTCTCTAAAAAGACAGTTTTTGTAGACATTTAAAAAAGACTTATACTCTACCATTGTTTAAACACAATTCTTGTGTTTTCCGTTTGAACCAAAAATAAGTTTAGACAAACTAAAATAGTTATTTAACTTATTTTAAAATATTGGTTTTTATAATTCAAAAACCTTTGATTGTTTATAAAACAATTCACAAACGAAATAAAAAACTACACCGCAGTCGAATTTTTAAAAGAAATATCCTATTAATTTTGATTACTGTTCAAAAAAAACAAAACAAAATTAAAAAAATAAGGTTTTCGCTACCTAAGGTTGTTTTCTGCAAAGTTTTATTAAAATTCATTTAGTATTAACTACATAATTTTTGTATATAAAATGCCCATTCTCTTGCAATAATTTTAGTTTATAATTTTAATTTTATTTTTTTAAAAAAAGTTTTTTCTTAAATTTGTAATTCCTTTTAAAATCTGTAGTTGTGCGCAATACTTCTTAAAATAGTCCCAGTGTGTTCGGTTTTCATAATCTTGGACGATCCTTTCGTGAAGTTCTCATCATCATAACCAAGGTTTTATGGATCATAAAAAAACCAAACAGAATAGGTTTTTTAACATAAATAAAGCTAATATACATAAGTTTTAAAATCGCTCATTTAATGGTTGGAGCTGCGGAGATATCTTCGTCTTAAATGGCCGGAGCTCCAGAGCATAATATTGGAGGTTCGGAACATATACATATATTTATGTATATATAAAAGTGTGTTCTTTCGTATTTTTTTACAAAACAACCGATGATTGAAAACTGAACGAAAAAGCCAAAATTCAAAAGCCTTCTTTTTAAACATACGCTAATTATTTATTACACACGTTTTACGTAAATAAATAACCTCTGGGGATTAAGAAAACAAAAGCTAAAACTTTAGGCGAGTAAATCGATTTTTATTAATTATGCAAATATTTTGCACAAAAAAACTGCACACAGGAAAATGATACAAGTTGATGAATGTATTTTCCGCCAGGACTAAAACGAAGCGGGACTCAAACGAAGCAGGACTAAAACGAAGCGGGACTAAAACGAAGCGGGACTAAAACGAAGCGGGACTAAAACGAAGCGGGACTGAAACGAAGCTCGCAGTGATTTTTTTCCGGGACTAAAACGAAGCGGGACTAAAAAGTAGCAGATTCGAAACTAAAGAAACTTACAAAACTTTATTTAGTAAAAATATAAGTAGTTATATTTAGTAAAAAGTACTAGAATAGTTATTTAACTCGTTTTGAACTAAAAAATATTGATGTATAGTTCAAAAATAATCGTTAATTATATAACATATCAGATACAAAATAAAAACCACACCATTTTTGAAATATTTTTTTTTCAAAAAAATAGTCTGATTCATTTATTACTCGTTGAAATTAAACAACATTTAAAACCTACGACTTTGACTTTCTAAACTTTTTTCTGCAAAGTTTTATTAAAATCCGTCCACCAGTAATGAAATCAATTTATTTAAGCTTTTAAAAATTTAGTCAAGGGTATAATAATAGGAAATATAATAAAAAAAGAAAACTATAATAATCAATGAATATAAATAATAATATCATTAATTATAACTATTAATTACGTCACAACTTAGGACTTGTCGCCTTGTGGTGTTTCGTGTTTCCACAGTCCACGCACTTATTATTAAGCCATTTTTTCCTTTTTACAGAAGCCTTACGATATCTTTTATCCCGAGTTTTCTTTTTTTTATTGAAATAATTACACATTAAATACACATTAAACATGTAAACGTAATTAGAATAAAATGTAAAGGTAAAGTTGTGTGGTTTCAAATGAAAGTGTTTTTTTTTATATAAAAATTATTTGTGAATTAGGAGATCAGTTTCTTGGTCTGATATACTGCATTTTTACAACTCGACTGTGATTTAGTTTTTTTTCGCTTTCGATTTAACAAAAAAAAAACTTTGTTGCAATAAGTTCAAAACTTTTTTATTTCCCTTGTTCTTGTTTTGCCGTTTTTCTTTTAGACCTTTAGTTACAAAACACGTTTTTTAGAAGTTTGAAGAATAAACGTTTGAAATGAAAGTAATAAGGGTTTTATCATTTCTTTCTTATTATATTTAAATTAAACTTTGTGTATCTTATCCCTTCTCGTTCTCATTCTAACTGAAACGCTAATCTCGCATATTCGCGTTCGAGACACGATAAAAATCTGAAAGTGTTAAAGGTGCAGTCCACTGAATGTGTTTAAATCGAAAAACCAACCTATGTTATATTTTTTGCTTAAGTTTGGTGAGATGATTTTTAAAATTTATCACCCTTTGTTGTGGATTCTCTATAGGCAAATAAAATTTAGCGGACCTGGATAATTTCAATTTGGAATCGACTATTTAACAACAAAACCATTCAAATTTTTTAACGAAAGCGGTTTAATATAAAAGATCAAAACCCATATTTTAATAATTATTTATCAAATTACTTAATTAATTAAATTAATCCAAACCCAAACGCAAATTTTTAAGAGCCAAACTGGGGCCTATTTCATGAAGATTTTTCAAATTGTAAATTAATAAACGCATTTAATTTCTTCTTATTTTATAAATTAATAAATGGACCTACCTAGCATAACAATAACTGGGTCGGCGGTCCCACCACGAAACAAAGTTCCTCTCAAATTAAATGCATTTTTTGTATCATTTTTGAAACTGGAAATACTATATACAAATAAAACATCTATTTGAAAAATTTTAGTGCTTTTTTGTATTTAATTAAGCTTCACAAAATGTTTTTTTTTCTGATTAACTAAAAAACTTTACATATGAGAACTCTCAGTTACGCTTAATATAGCTCTAAATAATGGTAAAAAGTTAAAATACTCAAAATTGTTTTAATATAGTTGTTTAATCTCCGGTTTTCGAAAAAATTTGGTAAAAATTATTGGTTTCATAACGAATTTTTATTTCGCGGCGGGACCATAGACCCAAATTTTTGTAATGCTAGGTAGTTCCATACGTACGTAATTGTGGAGTTTACAGAATTTACAGACATGTAATTTTTTAAATTCTAAACGCAATTTTATTAATATACTTTTTAATTAGAAATACAAAAAAATGTGCGTTCATTAATTTACAGCGGTAAATTAATTACAAACAATTTTTATGAAATAGACCCCTGGTTAATTTTTGTATATTTTGTAAAAAGGTGGAATTAAAAAAAATCTGTGTTCTTTTTTTAAACGTTGTTTTACCAAGTTTGGTTTGGTGATTTTTAAATCCCACCACCTCTTGTTATGCGTCCTCTAAAAATGATTAAACACCCAAAACATGTTATTTTTTGGCTAATTTTACTGTGGTGACTTTTACCACCTTCTGTTTTGCAAGTAAAGGTAATTTCTAATTTCGGTAGCAACGTTGAAAAGCAACTTTCGAACTTCTTTAGTTAAAAAAGTAATTTTCTAACTTCTTCTACATGATCCCCCAAAACATAAGTTATTTTTTGTGCTTTTGAATTCAAAATTTTCAAAATGATGTCACTGTGTCTCATGCAAGTTATCTAATGCAATTTTTGATGTAACAATTTTGCTTATTAAAGAAAAAAGGGTTTTTTTGTTGTATTTTTTCACCGAAATATTTTGGTTAATTTTTAAGGGGTCAGAAAAATTAAAATGTTTTTAAAAACCTGGGAACACGAAAAAATTGTTTATAATCAGTTTCACCGTGAAAAATGATTAATCACAAACATTTACGTCGATTTTACAGGACCACATTTTTTAATTTAGATTTTGTATACAATAGTTAAATAACTTTATGCTTTAACTTTTACATATTTTGCTAAGTTATCAATAACTACCCACGCAATTCGATTTACTTTTATCCCTCAAAACTTTTGCGCTTCACTGATAATTTTTTATAGATTTAGAAGTCAATTGTTCGGCGAATAGTATTGCTTTGTGTTTCGTGACGCTAAACAATGGGTGTAGTGGTTTTTTGGTGTTACATCTTTTGTTAAAAAATACGTTTTATAAAACACTGATATTTGTGTTTGTATCAAAATAAATTAAAATTAGCTTGTTATTGTAAAAAATAATGAAGCATAAAATTGTATAATTTAAAATTGTTGGAACAAAAAAAACTGTCAACATATTTTTTTAAAAACCCTAAACTCTTTTAGAGTTACCCTAAAACAAAATTTTAGTTTCCAAGAAAGTCCAAGAACGCCACATGATTTATATACCATGTATTAGCAAAAATATATAATATACAAAAAAATGTTCATCTCCTATATAAAAATTAAGTAAAAGTAGGCCATTATGATGAGCCTCTCCATTTAAATGGCACCCTCCATTACAATGGCATATTAGCCATTTTAATTAAGAAAGGAAGAGAGGAAGCCATTATAATAGCCATTTATTGATTTAATTTCACTTCATATACACTCACAAGTGTAATACTGTGCGGGCCGCATGAGTTTTTGAGTGTCGGACAGTAGGGTAGTGCATTTAATTTCGGCACTTTTCCAAATTGAGCATTTTTGATTTTGGACTATATCTTTAGTAATCCTGGACGGAATACGACGTTTGATAGCTCAAATGAGAGCTAATTATGGGTAAATGACTGTCGTGAGCTTTAACTGTCCTGGTAAAATTTAGTTTATTTTCCAAATTTTTAGTCTACGTTGTGTCTGTGGTGAGCAATCATTATAAAATAAAATAGTGTAATTTCGGTACACATATTGCTGTAGGTAAAAACGGGTTGAATTACGTGGTCGGGTGTTAAATTGTAGTTGTTTATAGTTAAAAAGACAACGTTGAAACGTGTAGGGGTTATAGCACTGCACTTATACTCGATTAAGGGGGTCCTTTTAAAAAGTGCCGAAATTAAATGCAGTTTTTTCCCAAATTTTGCTCATTTTGATACCATTTGGCATTTTAGCTGTAACTTTTTGCCAGTTACACGTTGAACAACAAGTAGAAGCTTAAATTAAAGAAAACTGTCTGGAGATAATGATGGGCTTTTAAATTTTTGAAGATGATGATTTTTTTTTACTGAGAAACAATCGATTGTTTGTAAAGTGCCGAAATTAAATGCACACATTTAATTTCAGGCAATTTTCCATTTTTTTAAAAACTGATTTAATTAAGTAAAAGAACAACTTTCGTACAGTGAAACTTTTGTAACGCAACGCAGTATTGCGAAAGCTTCAAAATAAGCTATCAAACATGAAAATTGGGTCATACAGTAAAAAGTTACATCGGAAAAACGAAAAAGTGCCGAAATTAAATGCACTACCCTACCGACAGACGAGAAAATTCATGCGGCCTGGACAGCATTACACTTGTGAGTATATATATATATATATGAAGTGAAAATAAATCAATAAATGGTTATTATAATGGCTTCCTCTCCATTTTGATTTTCCGAATTAAAATGGCTACTGTGCTGTGCCATTATAATGGAAGGTGCCATTTAAATGGAGAGGCTCATTATAATGACCTACTTTTACTTAGTTTTTTGTTTTTACATAGGAGTTGCACATTTTTCGGTATATTATATATTCCTGTATTAGTTTGGCATGGTTTTTAAACAAATGGGTTTCAAACCACCCACATTCAAATCGTCAAATTGGTAGATCAATTTTTTTGAAATGGTTGGAAAATTTTGCTCTAGCAGTACTTTAAATGGCATTTATTATTATATATTTTTTTCTTTTTACACAATTTTTTTGCTGTAAAGACTGCAGTTTTGGCGTCAATAATAACAATATTTTTGTAGTTTTAGCTAGTAGCCAAGACTTAAAGGAGCACTGTTACAAATCAAATTCCTATAACGCCCGAACCGGAGTGCTCCTTTAATACCAAACCTACCTAACTCAACTTTGGTATTTAGAGTGCTCCACTACAAGGCTACAACATTTTTAAATTTCAGCTGAATCGGTTCAGTATTAAAGGAGCAGTCCCGTTCGGGCGTTATAGGAATTTGATTTGTGACAGTGCTCCTTTAAAGAGTCAATACTACTTATTTATTGATATAATTTTTTATGGATCCGTCGCGCCTTTATCGAGATTTTACGTTTAAGAACTCAAGTTTTGTCCCTAGTAAGTGTCGTTTTTGAGGAGATTATAATTATAACACATAATTTTTTAACACCTTTTCGCGTTTTAAATATTAATTAGTCAACTTAGCCGTTAAAAAAATATTTGTTGTAAAATTTTTTTAAATTAAACTTATTGTTCTGTTATTAAATATTTGGTAAAATATTTGAAGCCATAGGAATAATCCCTAAATCAATAACTCATCCATAAAATTTGCCTGCGGGAATTTGTAGAGCAGTGGGAGAACGTACGTCTTGCATAAGGTCCTAGATCGAGTTCCTACTTAAACACGGTACATTGTGATATTATATTGTTTGTTAATATTTTTATACGTAGTATTTGGTTACGGAATTATATTACTGAGTAACATTGGTATGGCACATTCTGCTTTATATGCAAACTAAAAACAAATAAATTTTAAACTTAATCTTCAATACTCAGTAGTTATAATTGGGCTTTTTTTATTTTGTTTCTAAATAATAAATTAAAATATAGTCATAAATGAACACGGTCAAAAAGCTAGGGGGTGTTTACCCCGGGTAAATGACATTTCAAAATCTAGGGGGAGGTCCAATGGGGGGTCGAACCTCCCCCCTAGCTTTCTAGGGGGGTCGAACCCCTCTAGCTTTCTAGGGGGGTGGACCCGAGGTGGAAGATTTTGGAACCTAGAGAGGGGTAAAACTAATGTGTTAAAAAACTTTATAATGAAAACTTATTTCAGACTATAAGAACTTGTTGAAAATATCAGCTATGGGAGAAACACAATCGAAACATAATTCTAAAATGGCTGCTTCTCAACGAAAGCGAGAGGCTCAGGATCTTAGCGAACTTAGCGAATACCACAAACAACTACTAAAGCAGGCTTGGAAACAAATGAGAAAAACAGGCGCCACCACAATATGGAATATGACCTACCGTCGTAAGAACAAAAATATTCAGTATATAAGCCCATCTAAAATGATAAATATCCCAATAGGTCCTACACTGATTAAATTTTCCACTTTATTATGATGTTTGTTTTAAACGCCTGGGTTTTTCCCCAGTGAATTTCGACCGCTTATTGCCTTTAAAAACACAATTACATTGTCTCAATAATTGATTATGTAATTTTTTTGCTTTAATATAATTTTTTGTATTTAGTCTGGTTTTACCCATTTAATATAATTTACTAAAACACATAAATGCGGTTTACCACCGAAACCCAAAGTTCTACCCACGTTGAATAAAGTATAAATTTAATCCAAATGCACAGTTTTAAACCTTTTCTAAGATGTCTATTTTGTTTTTGTTTCGAGACTTGAAAATAAGATAAAAATTGTAAATGATTGATTTTTGGATTTTTATGGGCGGAGTTTTGTTTAAAGAGAATATGTTTATTACTGATGTTCCCCGGAGCTCCGGAGCACCCTTCAAAATTCGCCCTATTTTTCCACTAATTTCAAAAATAGAATGATGGCAAAGATTACTTTGTCAAAACTTTTTGTACACTATAATTCTTTTCAGAATTTATTTAAAACAATAAAAATAGCAAATTTTCTTAGGGGTTTTTAGTTTTAGTTTCGAGACTTGATAAAAATAAAAATGTAATTTATTAACTTTTGGATTTTTATGGGTGGAGTTTTGTTAAATGGAATGTGTCTAAAAGAGATGTTCACCGGAACTCCGAATCAACCCCCAGATTTTGGTCTATTTTTCTACCAATTTCAAAAATAGAATGATGGAACAACAGATTATTTTGTCAAAACTAACAATAAAAATAGCCCCATCAATACATACCTTAAAATGTATTTTAAGTTTAAGGTGCTATGCAGAGTCAAACTTTTTGTCTTCGATGTTGATAATAGTTTGTGAAAAACTTACCCCTGCCCTCAATAGCCCACAAAATTTTTTTCAACAAAATATCTCCAGTGGTTCAGAAGTTATCTACCCCCAAAAATGGCGTTTTTCGACAAGCCTGTACGTGAAAGATTGCTCAATGGGTATAACGATTTACGTTACAAATTACACTCAAAGAAAGCGGCTACTTTCTACTTCAATTTGATACGTTGATCGTTAAGATAGGTGCAGTATTTGTCGAGATATTGCGTTTCACGTACAAAAAACCCGCGATTTTTCCGGTAAAATTTTATGTTCGTTCACATCGTGTTTTTAGCGAAAAAATCGAGGATTTTGTGTTTTTAGCAAAAAAATCGAGGATTTTTGTATGAAAAATGCAATATGTCGACAAATACTGCACCAATCTTAGCGATAAAGGTAAAAGGAATCAAATTAAAGTAGAAAGTAGCCGCTTTCTTTGAATTTATAATTTGTAACGTAAATCGTTATACCGATTGAGCAATTTTTCACGCACAAAATTGTCGAAAAATGCCATTTTTCGGGGGTCATACATAACTCCTAAACCACTGGGCATATGGTTTTTTTGGTTTGTTTTATGCTATCGCTGTACATAAGTAAACTTGTTTTTATAAACAGCTCTGTCCCTTTGGTTTTTGTGTCTCCCTTTCGGGTTTTTGAGCCCCTTTCTTAGCCTTTTGAGAGCCAGCTCCAGACCTGTGCACGGTCTGGAAACCCCCCCCCGTTTTATTGGAGGATTTGCCCCCCCCCCGCCAAAAAATGAAAAAGTACCCTAAAATTATGACGCCATTTTTGACTTATGATTACGCCATCATCGCAAAATTTTAGCAGTTTTTAGCCTATTTCAATGTGTTTTAAGCCATTTTAGATCTATTTTTACCTTATTTTTGGCTTTTTTTGTCCCTTTTTTTCCTTTTCCCTTGTTTTTTCTCTTTATCCCCTTTTTTTCTCTTTTTTTTCTTTTCCTCCTGCTTGCCCCCCCGTTTCAAAAAAGTCACCCTGGTCAAAATCTATTGTTCAAAACGGAAGGAATCCCGTGCGCATCAAAGGACACCGCGCGCATAAAGCGACGCCTGCATTTATGTCTAATAACGCGCCCGCGCCTTTCTAATAACCAGCCCGCGCGGCATTCTTTTAGCCATATTCCCACCTTCATTTTAAAGCCCTGTTTTGCCTCTGCTCCTTCGACAACCTATCCCACGGAGCAAAACATATATGACGTGATCACGAATACTATATGACATTTTAAAGCTAAAAAAATTCTGAGGTGGTTGCCCCCCCCCGTTCTGGAATTGCCCCCCCCAATAAAACCCCGGGGGGGGGAGTGTACAGGTCTGCAGCTCTAAGGTCCTGCTTTATTTTTCTACCACGCTCTGTGCTTTTCTGCATTGGCTTTAAAGTGGCTGTTTCTTGGCTCTTAGATCCCGAATTTCGAACTCTTTAGTACCTCGGTCTTTATATATAAAAAAAGCCGAAACAACGGAGCTTTGGGGATGCTCAGATGCCAATGTAAAAGTCTACTTGATACTCTTATACTTATAATTTCTCGGCAAATCAAAAAAACTTTATCTAAAGAAACTGAATATTTTTGGTATGACAAACATTTGCCCCGATGTTCGCAAAGTCTTCCAGAACATTCTCGTGGTAGAAGGGGCGTTTAAATGCGGTCAGCGTCCCGTAAAACGAACTGACCACTCACTCCCATTCATGGATTTGCTGGTGAAAGCCATCGGGAGTCTAGAAGATTTAAACTCTTTGGCGGACGCGTGTATTGCCTGCGGGGCTAGCCATTCTGCCTACGCCAACTACGGATTCCGCAAGGAGCACTGGGACACCCTAGGACAAGCCCTGACCGAGTCCGCACGGGAGTGGGAGGGATGGCGCCAGCACAGAGAAACTCTCAAGGTAAATCAGTCCGCCCTCATAAAGAAAACGCAGAGATAAAAAAACTGAAAAACTGCTAGGATATCTGTAGAGCTACATGTATACAAATAAACTCTGGGGTCGCATTCTGAAGAAACACTTATATTTACCCCGATTCTAGGACACGAGGGTACTGAGCTAAGAAAAAACACGTTTGTCACAAACATGTAAATTTTTTAAACTGAATAAACCGAACTAAATTTTAATCGTTTGAATGCGTAGTCAATTAAACGTTACTAGGGATGCATTGAGCTGCTCACAAATGCTCAATACCAATTGGTACTCACATATATTTAATTGTGAGTACTAAGCTCAAGCTCACAATAAATCTCAGGCTCAAGCTCAAGCTCACAACTAGCCCAAGCTAATTAGCTTAATTGTGAGCTTGACAATAAAAAATATATTATACTTTACCAGTGCCCCCCCGTTTTGGGTGTTGTGGGGGTGTTTCTGTTGGTTTTTTGGTTTTGCTTTTTTTCTTGCTTTTCTTTTTCTTATTTGCTTTTCTGTCCTTTTTTTCTTTTCCCTTCTTTTCTTTTTTTCTCCTTTTTTTCTCTTTTTTTTTCTTTCCCCCCTGCTCCCCCTCTCGTTTTTTCCCCCCCGTTTCGTTCCCCCCCCCCGCCCCCCCCCGTTTTGAATTCCCCCCCCGTTTTCCGGGGGGGTGCCGTCTCTTTAAAGATGTTTAAATCCTGAATAACAAGCTTTATTAGAATATGTCATTATAACAACATTATTTCAGTCCATTTAAATGGAATTTTTTTTAAAGTCATATTCTTCTGTTAATTCACACCAGTTATAATAAAAAGCCTGTTTTAAATTAATAATGGAACAATTCATCTAAATTCACGTAAATAAATAAATCTATTTAAATTCACGCGAATTAATGAAAACTAGGTCATTATTATGACATAACTCAAAAAAAATATGCCATTTTAAAGCAATTTTATTCTATGGCTTATATGGACCGCCACTCTTTACACAGGACTTAAAGTTTTTTGATGAATTGCATATGTTTTTATACATGGTTTTATCTGTTGGTTTTGCACTTTCATTTAAAAAAACTAATTTTTCTACAAAAAATAATGTGTGTTAGAATAAACACTTAAAATGCAGTAAAAAGTTTTTGCCTTCGATTTTGACTATTTTTTGGCAAAATTTTATTTTGCGTTCCAAACCTTGTAAAACAGTTTTTTTTTTACCTTTAGACCATTTAAAAAAGGTCAAAATAAGGATTTTTTGGTCATTTTATCCTGGAACAATGATATCTTCGCTGCAAAAGGTTTTGTTATGAAAATATAAAAAAAGAACAGGCGTCGTATTTTTACACCCTGATTTATTTTGATTTTATCGAATGATTTCGCTAAATATTAATGTTTTTTTAAAAAATACCCTGAGATTGGTACCCCATTGTTAGTGAAACATGGAAAGCGAAAAACCGTTCAATAAAAAGTACAGTACAGGTATTTAATAAAATGATTATATTTTTTGCGTTTTTTTGTTAAAAACTCTATTGAAATAAACATTTTAAAATTGACACTTTTCTATTTTAATAAAAATTTTCATAAGAAACTTAAATTCAGGATTTTTTCTTATGCCAAAAATTTGCCGACCGTTTTAAGGTAAAAATCGCAGGGTTTTTTTTTTCACTAAAACACTAATATCTTGACAGACTTTATAAAAATTTTCAATCAAGGTTTCAAAATAAATATAAAAATACGTTGGTTTTTAATATATTTTTGCACTAAAATTTGCTTAGTAAAAAATGCCTTATAAAAGACTTATGTTTAGCTTTGTTAAATATTTCGACGAAAAACTGTTACAAGATTTCGGAGCACAAGGTTATATTTTTACAAAAAATCAACAGGGTCCATTCTATAAAAGAATAACATCGATGTGTGAAAATATTTGCTTTTTAGTTTCTACACACTTTCCGCAAAAATTAGTGGCTTCGTTCGCAAGATATAATTATTTAAAGAAACATACTGTCACAAATCAAAATCCTATATCGCAAGATTATACAACTTTTTTGTTACTGAACCAATTAAATTAAAATTTTTAAATGTTGTCGAATTGGTCGGGGTAGATAGGTTTAGTATTAAAGAAGTAGTTTATTCAAGGCGTTATAGGAATTTGATTTGTGACAGTGCTCCCTTAATGTTTTTTTATTTATATTCAATATCATTTTTGTGTAAAAAGCTAAAAAAAGGTTTTTCATGATACTTAATTTCACCCTGGGAAGTTTAAATAATAAAAATCCATAATTACAACAATTTTGTTTTATAGATGTTAGATGCTATTAAAAATACGTAAAAATGAAGCATAAATAAAATATTAAATATATATATATAAATATATATATGCTTGTATATTTAAATATCATTAGAAGATACAAGCATTTATTTTAATTTTTTTATTCAATTTCTATTCAAACTTTTTTAAACATAAAAATGGGTATTTTTCTATTTCAAAGCATATTTCTATTTACAAAAACTAGTTTAAATTGCTTTAAACATAAACATTTATCCTTAATTTTAATTTGAATAAACTAAATTGATAATTAATATTAAAAATTTCAGTCTTCAATATTATACATTTTTTACAAAACGCCTTTTATATTTAGAATTATACAAAAGGTATATGACTTTTACTGTTAGTATTGAGAGATTTTTGTTTTTTAAATCAGTATAACTCTTTTCGCTAAAAAATCGCAATAAAACTTAATAAATCTAAAAAATCAAGAAAAACATGTTGTATTTTGACTTATTCAATAATACATTTGTAGGTGAAATAAGCTTGTTTATATCTATATTGTCATTTACACGCCATGAGGCCTTACATTTATTTTTTAATCAAAAACCATAATTTTATCTGAAATTCATATGTTCGTTAAATCAAGTGTTTTGCGGTGTTTCCTGGTTTGTCTTGTTTCACAGTCTTAAACGTAAAATTTTTTCCCATGGAGGAAGGGGGGGGGGGTTCAGCCCCTCTCAAGTCGTCCTGAAAGGACACATTGCTGCTGTTCTGCGCTTTGACCTTATTTGAGGGCTCTATCTACTCATAGCCCCCATTTCTGCGGACTATGGTCATTCCCTTCTGTGCTTACGACATACGATCCTCCTAAAATCTATACTATACGTAAATATATTTTAAACATTCGTCAGGCTCACAAATGCTCAATACCAATTGGTACTCACATATTTTTAATTGTGAGTACTCAGGCTCAAGCTCACAATTA
>JASAMX010018624.1:0-33676 GCA_030248175.1 Microlaimidae sp. YZB2_3 | reverse complement strand
GGTCTAAAAAGGCTTAAAATACATTGAAATAGGCTAAAAACTGTAAAAAATTCGCGATGATGGCGTCATCATAGGTCAAAAGTGGCGTCATAATTTTAGGGTACTTTTTCATTTTTTGGCGGGGGGGGGCAATAAAACGGGGGGCAAATCCTCTAATAAAATGGGGAGGGGCATTTCCAGACCGTGCACAGGTCTGCACACATATTGCTGTAGGTAAAAACGGGTTGAATTAAGTGGTCGGGTGTTAAATTGTAGTTATAAATAGTTAAAAGACAACGTTAAAAAGTGTAGGGAGGGATCATAGCACTGCACTTAAACTCGATTAGGGGGGTCCTTTTAAAAACTGCCAAAATTAAATGCACTTTTTTCCCAAATTTTGCTCATTTTGATACCATTTGGCACTTTAGATGTAACTTTTTGCCAGTTACACGTTGAACAACAAGTAGAAGCTTAAATTAAAAAAAATTGTCTGGAGATAATGATAGGCTTTTAAACTTTTGAAAATGATGATTTTTTGACTGAAAAACAATTGATTGTTTTTAAAGTGCTGAAATTAAATGCATACATTTAATTTCGGCAATTTTCAATTTTTTTAAAAACTGATTTAATTAAGTAAAAAAAAACAATTTTCTTGCAGTGAAACTTTTATGACGCAATGCAGTATCGTAAATGCTTTAAAATGAGCTATTAAACATGAAAATCGGGTCATACAGTGAAAAGTTACATTGGAAAAACGAAAAAGTGCCGAAATTAAATGCACTACGCTATATACAGCTGGAAATAATAAAAACCGCTTATTTAGTTTTAAGTTATTCTATCTGCATTTTAGCACCCACTGTTTTTCCCGTTTCAAGTATTATTTGATAGTTTTAATAAAATTTAACAAAAATAATTTATGGTATTTCACTTCAATTATGCATAAACTTAGTATAATAATGAGGCTGAGCTTCTGACGTTGCTCCAGAGCTCCGACAAGCGGGAGTTGCTTTGCTCGGGGAACATATTATCGTTAATCTAAAAACAAAACCCGACCCCAACTCAAACAAGCGAACATTCAGCAACCCACTTTATTCTGCGCGGCTCCGAACAGTCCCCCGGTGCTGGCAGCGGCCGGGGTTCCGAAAGTTGCGGCAGTGGTTGTGGCGGCCGGGGAGCCGAACAGGGGGGCCGTCTGCGTGGCGCCGAAGAGACTCTTCGTTGTCGTTGCCGCGGAGCCGAACAGACCGCCGCCCAGCGTTCCCGTTGTAGATGTAGCTAAAAACAACAGAAAAATATAATAAATAATAATAATAACAGACCTGTGCACGGTCTGAAAATGCCCCCCCCCCCGTTTTATTGGAGGATTTGCCTCCCCCCCCCCCGTTTTATTGCCCCCCCGCCAAAAAATGAAAAAGTACCCTAAAAAAATGACGCCATTTTTGACCTATGATGACGCCATCATCGCGAATTTTTTGCAGTTTTTAGCCTATTTCAATGTATTTTAATATAGAAACAAAGTTTTTGTTTAGCTAGCTGAACATAACTTAAGTGACAGAAAAAATTGTTAAAACTTATAATGACAAAAAATGCAAAACGAAAACAGATTTACAATAAAATTACGTGTTTCTGTGCTACCCCGGACACGTAATGTACAAAATAGCAAAATAGTTGCACTTCCACATTAAGCCATTTTAGACTTATTTTTACCTTATTTCCGCTTTTTTTGTCCCTTTTTTCTCTTTTCCCTTCTTTTTTTCTCTTTTTTTCTCCTTTTTTTCTCTTTTTTTTTCTTTCCTCCCTTCTTGCCCCCCCCCCCCGTTTTATGCCCCCCCCGTTTCAAAAAAGCTGCCCCCTGTGCCCCCCCCCCCATTTTGGAATTGCCCCCCCCCCCCGTATTAACCCCGGGGGGGGGGGGGGGGGCAGGTGCACATGTCTGTAATAATAATAACAAAAATTATAATAACAACAAAAATAATAATTATTACATCAAGTAAAGTTTTACTTAAGGTAGAACACTACAGAAAAAACCGCACAAACTTTGTACAGTCGCTATTCGTTACAGCTGTAACCAATTTTTATAAACTACATACTGCAGACCTGTGCACTGCCCCCCCCCCGGGGTTAAAACGGGGGGGCACGGGCGTGGGAAACTTTTTTGAAAAGGGGGGGGGCAATAAAAACGGGGGGGGCCACACGGGGGGAAAGAAAAAAGAGAAAAAAAGGAGAGAAAAAAAGAGAAAAAAAGAAGGGAAAAGGGAAAAAAGGGACAAAAAAAGCGGAAGTAAGGTAAAAATAGGTCTAAAATGGCTTAAAATACATTGAAATAGGCTAAAAACTGCAAAAAATTCGCGATGATGGCGTCATCATAGGTCAAAAATGGCGTCATATTTTTAGAGTACTTTTTCATTTTTTGGCGGGGGGGGCAATAAAACGGGGGGGGGGCAAATCCTCCAATAAAACGGGGGGGGGGGGCATTTTCAGACCGTGCACAGGTCTGATACTGTATTAATCTTCATGTACAAAACATCATTTTTTATATTTTGATAAAACATGAAAATTAAAAATAAGCTGTGGGAATGGTCCACAAAGGGGATTCCGACGAATCGCAGGGTTTTTTTTTCCACAAAATGACATATAAAATTTTTTTGTGCGTGTAGATTTTAAAAATTTTTTGTACGTAATTAGAAGACGAATAGATAAAACTTTCCTGTTGTTTTCAGCAAAATCGTATCATAATAACCCGAGAAAACCCGACATTTTGAAGAATTTTTTGAGAAAATTTTATTAACTTTGGAGCCTAATTTCTCAGAAGATCTCTATATGATTTTTAAATAAACAACGCCAATGTTTCTAACTCGTTGAGTTTTCCATTTTGATATATAAATTGTTAAAATCGGTTTGTAAACAAATTTTCATTTTGCTTTGGGAAACTACATTTTGGTTTGGGAAACTACATTTTAAAACGTTCGTTTAAAAGTTGTTTTTAACAAAGAAACTGAATCGGAGCAGTAGCCGAGTGGTTTGAGCGTAGGACGCAGAATACAAGAGCTCTAGGTTCAAATCCCTCTGGGAGTTATTTTTAACACCAAAAAAATGCTTTTTTTTTTAATTTTAATTTTTTAATTAAAAAAGGTGTACATAATTTAATACTGTATTCAACCCCGAGTACGTGCTTTGATGTGGTTTTTAAGTAAAACCGGGGTAAAGTCAGAGTGTCTCCCCTAGGGTGGGGTCGCAACCCCCCCCTAGCGCCCCCTCGGGGTCAAATCAAAAAACGAAGTTCGGATTCGTAATCAGGAACCCCGAAAACCCCTGAGTGGTTGTTTTTGGAAAAATCAAAGAAATTTTTGGAACATTTAGTGTTCTACCTTAAAGAATTAAAAATACATTAAACATTACCTCCAAAAAGAGGTTTAGATTGGCCAAAAGGAGATGAAGTTGATGTTCCGCCGCCGAAGAGGCCGCCGCTACTTGGTGCAACGACGGCTGAAAAAGCGCTCGTTCCTTGCGTCCCGCTTTTTCTATTAGCTAGGTAATCTTCTACTCGGAGTTCCTGAAATTTGATTTTGTATGCTAGTTATAAACATAGGTGTTTTTGGTCGGGTCCGCTAGGAGGGGGTCCACTCCCGAGTGGAAGGCCAAAATTTTTAGGGAGGGTCCAGGGGGTCCGGACCCCCCTGGCTTTTTAAGGGGGGTCGACCCCGGGTGCGAGATTTCAAATTTACGGGGGTCAGGGGCATACATGGGCAAGTTGGTCTGGAGTGGGGGTTAAACCCCAAATTAGGGGGGTTAAAATTCGAGAAACGCAAAATACCCATATTGTTATTTATCTGGAGTGAATTTTACCCATATCGTTTTTCGATTTTGAAGGAAAAATAGATAAAAAACGCTAATTTTAGGTCAAAAAACCGTTTTTATTGCATTTTGGAGCTTTATATCGCTTAAAATATTCATTTTGACCTTAAAACTTATATTTGAAGACAGTTAGAAGTCATTTTAAAAACGTTTTTTTTCTTCATTTTTCGAAAATTAGGGGGTTAACCTTTTCTCCCCCCACTTGAGTTGGGGGGTTACGGTTAACCCCCCCAACCCCCTCCCGTGCCTATGTATGCTCAGGGCCCAGGGGGTCTAATTTTTTAACAAATTTTTTTTTAACTCAATAATTTAAGTGTTTTTAGGTCTAATATTAAATTTTATGTGTTAAAACAGCTTATTTAGGCCTAAAAAGTGTATTTAAATACTGTTTTTAACTAAAAAACCGTGTTTTTGTAAATAAAAAAATATACTTCCAAATTGGTCGGGAGGGGGAGAGGGGGTCAGCCTCGCTAGAGGGGGAGTCAGGCCGGACCGCTTTGAGGGGGGGCCCTGAATTTTTTCTAGGGGGGGGGGGTCCAAAATTTTGGCTGTAGGGGGGGACTGCACTTCGTTGGGGCCCCCCCCCCCCAAAAAAACACCAATGTTTATAAAAGCTCAATCCACCCAAATTTAATGATATTAAATTCACCATTTTTATTTTACAATTTATTCTGTTAGATTATTATGTATAACAAACAAAAACGACAATGTAAGATCAACATTATTATGTTACTATAGGCTAGCTAGCTAGCTTAAGCCCATAGCTAGTCTTGGTTAATTATATTAACGCTTTGAATAACAGTTTCTATTTCTATTGGTCGGGAGGGGGAGAGGGGGTCAGCCTCGCTAGAGGGGGAGTCAGGCCGGACCGCTCTGAGGGGGGGGCCCTGAATTTTTTCTAGGGGGGGTCCAAAATTTTGGCTGTAGGGGGGACTGCACTTCTTTGTCCCCCCCCCCCCCCAAAAAAAAAAACACCAATGTTTATAAAAGCTCAATCCACCCAAATTTAATGATATTAAATTCACCATTTTTATTTTACAATTTATTCTGTTAGATTATTATGTATAACAAACAAAAACGACAATGTAAGATCAACATTATTATGTTACTATAGGCTAGCTAGCTAGCTTAAGCCCATAGCTAGTCTTGGTTAATTATATTAACGCTTTGAATAACAGTTTCTATTTTATACTAAAGATTTTCACCTACCTCTAAAGATTTATTTTCGTACTGCTTCATCGCCGTAATGCACAGGTGCTTAGTTTGAATGTTACTCTGGATATTATTTTTCATCATTGTGTCCTGGGCGATTGGCGGATCGAATTTTACTGTCGTTCCTGATACCGTTGAAGCTGCTAAAAAAATAATTATAATTAAATCTAATCATTAATAAATTAGTTAGGTTTATTTTTTGTTTTATTTAATTTATTAATTATTGTTTTTATATTTTTAATCTTTACCATTGGAATTATTGTTTTTATATTTTTAATCTTTACCATTGGAAACTTTGTATTTTGTAAAACCTAATAAAATTTAAAAAAAATAAGATTTTGCGTTTCACTAAACAGAGTCTATTAACATGTGATTTTTTTAAAGTCTAAACGACTCGCCTGTAGAACCGAACAAGTTAGTGGTTGTTGAACTGCCGAACAATCCTCCAGTCGTCTGCTGAGTTGTGGAACTTCCACCAAACAACCCGCCTGAATCAATATAAGGTTTAAAACAAAATTTATTTAATACAATATACGTTCTGTATATTAGAATTGTAAGCAGCCTGAAGAGGCTCCCTTTATTAGTGACTGTGCCTTCCTTCCCTGCTTTAATGTCCCCCATAGGTGAGAAAGGGGGGGCTGGGGTGGGGTCCACCCCCCTAGCCTCGAAATTTTGGGAGCTTCCCCCCCAGAAAAAAATCCAGGCCCCCCCCCTTTCCCCCCAAATTTTCGAATTTTTTACCCCTGACCTCCCTCTAGATTTTGAAATCTGCCCCCCCCCCGCCCCTCTGTAACAGATCAGTATTAAAGAAACAGTCCGGGTCAGGCATTTATAAGAAATTGATTTGTGAAGTGAGCTATGAAACATAAAAATCACATAAAATTGTCAATAGTTAAGAAGATATATAATAGAAAATTGGAGGAGGGATTAAATTAAATGCGTTAGTTACAGAAATAAACTGCCTTGTAACATCTGTAGTTAAAAAATTGTTTAAAAATATAAAGTGCATGGGTAATAAAAAACTGGTACATAATGACTTTAAATTATAAGCAAATTTTGAAAAGCAAAAATTATTAGGAAAAATTATGATGAAACAATATTTTAATTATTAGATGAGGATTATAAGTGAAAAGTTAGGTGCAAACAAATTTGTTATAAATAGGAATGATAAGTAAACTAATTTAAGATGGAAAATGATATTAAATTACCAATTTTCTGTTTCTGAATGAGCTATATATGGAGTGTTATATTATCTATGAATAGTATAAAAGAGATTATGTACCTAGTATTAACGTGTTTTTGTTTTTAATATCTATATGTATATGCATATAAATATTATAATATATATTATTTAAATAAATATGTATGTTTGTTAATTGTTTTGTTTGGAATTATCGATATATGTATACTGAACAGGCAGAATTAATTACACTTGATAATAATATTACATTTTGTATGTAAATATGTATTTATAAACCGCAAATACGATTTATTGGTTATGTAAAATATGTATGTAAAACATATTTGTTATTGGTTTTGCAAAATATCATTAGCAATAATGATAAAAATACATTTATAATATTTATAATATTAGTATAATACACTACAAATATTAAGTACAGGAATGCAAACCAGATTTAGTAAGAGTCTTGGACGTGTATGGTATATATCTCAGTAAAAATATTAATAAAATTTTATAAAAACATAGATTGAATTATAAGGCCTTTTAAAGTTATTTAATTTTAGAAAAAATATAAATAATTTATAATTATATATTATAATATACCATTAATTAGTCTATTTCATCGCTTCAAAACTTATAAAATATTAGAAAATGGTACAAATAAACCCATGAAAACGCAACATAAATTTTCGTTAAAATTCCAAAATACTTCTTTACGTCATGCAAATTTTTGTTATTACGTCATAAATGATGATTTTTATTGGCTCTTCCGCAATTAAAATTACGCAATTCAGACTAGATCGCGGATTCAAACGTTTTTACACGAAAAATAATATCATTACTTTAAAAAATTACATTGGGATATTGGCAAAAGTTGAGAGACATAGTTATTAGAAATTTGTTTTTCTGTACACAAACGTGAAAACATGTTTGTTAGTAAGAAAACACTTAAAAAAGAGCATTTTTTAGCTGCGATATTTGACAATTTTTGATGCTTATTTTTTGGAAAAATTTATAATTTGAAGATTTGTTGCTGCCAGCATACGGGTTTGGATTACTTCCAAATTTTAAATTCGTCATTTTTGACAGCTTCTTGTAACCTTAATATTAGGTTTTTTACACAAACGATATATCAAAATTTGTCATTTGTGATAAATTTTACATTTTTGATGGTTTTAAAAAAAAGTTTGAAAAAAATTTTTGGCATTTGTGTTTGGTCCCCTAGCCCCCAGGGGGTCAACCCCCAAAAAAATTTTTAGGTCAAAATCAAGGAATAAAAATTGGCGGACATTTAATATATAACAATATGATCAATATTGTACACACTTCGAGCAGAAAGCAAAACAAAATAAATAATTTGGACAATGTATTAGCGTAGCAAAAATTCACAAAAAACAGCGAAAACCGCGCGCATTCAACACATTATAAAAAAATTTGAGCAGCCGATTTCGCTCAAACTTTCAGAAAAAACTCAGAAAGGTATGTTTTAACAGCATACCAAGCGGCGTTTCTTATCTCCTACTAATAAAAAAGTTTTTTTTTGAGACCAGGTTTTTTTCACCCCATCGGCTGTTGTGATTACGTCATCAAAAAACATTTTTTCCTAACCTTTTTAAAATATTTTCAAGAGTCTGAGCTATGCTCCCATATATGTCCCGCACATATTCTAACATCCGTTATGGATATATAACATTTCAAAGTTCGTTTTGTCGCCAGTCCGCATTATTTTTGTATAGACTATAGTGTCGACGTAACCAGGAATGCATAAGAGTAGGGAATGTCCGACTGTGTGTTAAACTTTTGTTCAAATTGTAGGTAGATTATTCCACAGTGTTGATTTTTTATTACGTAGAAATAAAAATTTGCGAACGCAAAACTCCTAGATGAAGTTTTTCAACATACTACACTGTCGAAAAATTCAAATTTGTAAAAATATTCGATTTTTTAACATATAAAATCATTTATACGTCCGATGCAACAAAAAACCTAGAATATTGACAACATTACGTGGAAAAAAACCTCTGCTGAGTATTTTACGTTCACGGATTTTTTCAGTTCGAAGTCTGCAAAATGAAAAATTGTAAACGCAAAATGCATACAACAAATTTTTTTACATAATACTGTGGAATAATTCAAATTATTCAATAATTATTCAATTGGTGTTTTAACATGTAAAATAGTTTATACATTGGATTCAACGAAAGTGGTGAATATTTGACAACGTCACGTGAAAAAAAAACATGATCACAGAGTTATATATACGTGTGCAGTTTTCTTGTTTGCAAGAATTGCGGTTCTCATGTAGAATAATCTACAGTATACGTAGAAAAATTGTCATGTAGATTATTCAACAAATTGTAGATTATTCCACAACGCGTTGTGGATTTTTTTACATGATAAAAAATTTACACCGTGGAGTAATCTACCTATAATTTGAACAACTGTTTAATACACAGTCGGACATTTTTTACTCTTATGCATCCTTGACGTAATCAAACAAACTAACCACATCAATACTGACCATAGAATAAACTAGGTTTAATAAAACAGTTCTTAGCTCAGAGATAAAACTAGATACAGATGAAATGTGATACTAACTCGAGAAACGTTTATCACATTTTTGCCACAGGAGCGGTATTTTTGTCTGTTTGTGTAAGTGTAATATTCTATGAATATTTGTCTCCTTGTAGTTTTCATCCACTTCTAGTAAAATTTTCGGTTTAAACTTTCATGTTTTATGCTTTTATTAACTGTCTTTAGATTATTTTTGTTTTAACTCGCTGTTAAATTTAAATTTTGTTTAAATTTTTTTAAAATAATTTTTTATGATAATGTATATGATT
Source organism: Microlaimidae sp. YZB2_3 (assembly GCA_030248175.1). Lineage (NCBI taxonomy): Eukaryota > Metazoa > Nematoda > Chromadorea > Desmodorida > Microlaimidae > Microlaimidae sp. YZB2_3. The sequence continues at coordinate 24,604 of JASAMX010018624.1, read as the reverse complement.
TTTTTGATTCTTATGTTTGTAATTTAAAAAAAAAGAATGGAAGTTTTTAGAACTGAAAAAGTTTTATTTTATTTGCTTTATAATAATTAAAATTGTTCAAAATTGCGCTCATATTTAAATCAAGTTTTTATATTTACTTTTGTTGTTATATTTAATTAAATAACTAGCATTGAAAAATGCTCTAAGAATAGAGCAGGAAAAAGGGGCGATTTTTCCCCGGGCGTATGTTTAGACAGAAAAGATGTAGACTAGTCTGAGATGGACATTATGTGGACTATAGGAAATTTGCATTTGGTTTGGCCAGCTGCTCACTAAATAAAAATTTCTACGATATGATAATGATTTGTTTATACATTGATCTAATCACACAGCACTGTTGCATTTTTTTTAGTTTGATGAAATGTCAATTGAAAAAATCATACTCACAGCAATCTTTGACAAGCGCGAAATCGCCACTTTTTCAATTAGAAGGTTATATTTGTATGTTAAGACACAACTATAAGTTTGAAAAAGTGGCGATTTCACGCTTGTCAAAGATTGCTGTGATTATGATTTTTTCAATTGACATTTCATCAAACTAAAAAAAATGCAACAGTGCTGTGTGATTAGATCAATGTATAAACAAATCATTATCATATCGTAGAAATTTTTATTTTAGTGAGCAGCTGGCCAAACCAAATGCAAATTTCCTATAGTCCGCATAATGTCAGTCTCAGACTAGTCCATCTTTTCTGTCTAACAGCCCGGGGGAAAAATCGCCCCTTTTTCCTGCTCTATTCTTAAGCATTTTTCAATGCTAGTCTACCACTTTTTTGAATTAAATTAAAAAATAGCCTAATAAACTATAGTTTTAGCTGCGCAATGACATATGTTTATAATCATTCCGTTGCCGAGATAAAATAAAAAATAATAATAAGAAGAAGATGAATTTAAATTACAAAATTAACCCACGTTGTTTAATTATAGTTAGTGCGGTGCAGATGCGCTCCAGACAAAGTTTACCTACGTTCTCTAAATATAGTTGGCGCGATGCCGTGCGCCAATGATTGCAATTATAATTTTTAAAGTAATAATAATAATAATAATAATAAGATGATGAACATGAATAACAAAATTTACTCACGTTGTCTAAGTATAGTTGGCGCGGTGCCGTGGGTTAAATTGCAGTTGGCACCCCGCACCACCGATGATTACCGGCGCGTGGCGCTCCCGCGCCACCGACGCTTATTATTATTTTTTAATAAATAAAACTTTGAATTAATTTTGTCATCAGTAATGCAAGAATTAAAAAAAGTACTCTGTTGTTTTTGCCGTTTTCCGCGCGGTTGAAGCAGATGGCGCTGGGAACTGGCGCGGTTTCTGCCACCAATTAAAACCGGTCTGCTATTTTTGTGCGGTTTTTATGAGGGGATGTTGGTTGTCTGCTCTGTACAATTCTTATTGTTGCCAAAAGGCTGTTATTGTGCGGTTGGGAGTTTTTATTTGTCTATTTTTCAATTTTTTATTTTGATCAATAAATCGATAACAAGGACCTAAATGAAAAAAGTGCTTCCTAAGAAAGTTGCGTAATTCCTTCTTCTTTCTAATGAGCCCATGTTTATTTTTGATCAATCAGTAACGAATGAGGAATATCGTTTTTAAGAATGGAGCGTTGGAATAATAATAATAAGAAGAAGAAGAAGAAGGTTCTGAATTTCAAAATTTACCCACGTTCTCTAATTATGGTTGGCGCAGCGCCACGGGGCTAAATCGCCCCGTGGCGCTCCCGCGCCACCCATGATTAGCTGGTGTACTTATAATTTAAAGCTAAAATTTAAAAAAAATTTTTTTAAAGATATCAATTAAAAAATGCATTTCGCCCTTGATCTTAGATGCATTCTTTAATTCTCAACGAAGCAGATACATGTAGGACTGTCGGGGCTTGTCAATAAGACCTGCTATAATTATCGTTAGGTGTCTTATTTCTATGCAAATTTGTTAGAATTTATGTTAAACTTGTTTTTAAAAAAAAAATTAAAATTTTTTATAATAAATAATTTTGTTTAATAATTTATTTCTTTATTTGTTTATTTTGTACATAGCGTACCTAGCTACTTGCTTACTTACTAACTAGTTGTTAATGTTACCTCACAATAAATCTTAAATCTAAAATAATTCTTAATGATTAAATATCTACGATGATCAAAGCTTCGTGCTACCACGATCGTACCGTGATAAGCCTTAGCTTAAAATAAAAAAAGTCTAAACACAGGGTGCCAAGGTGCCACATAATGTTTTTAACAGTGGAATTTGAAGTCAATCGCAATCTTACAGAAAATATAACACTTTTTCTGAATGTCAAACTATAAAAACTTGGGAAAAACGAAAAAGAAATTAAAAAATTTTAAATTATACGTTCAATATATTGTTTAAGTACGTTACACATCCCAAAAGTTGATTTTTTGTAAGCTGCAAAATGAGTCCCGCCCAAGGAGTATTAGCAGTTTTTAAAAATTACAAGTAGTCAGTGTTTGCCATACGGCTGAAAATAATTTTTCAGATCAATTTGCTTTATTTTGAAAATAGAATGTAGTCAAAATACACTAATTAGATTATTACTGGTTAATTTTATTCGTTTTAAGTTGCCAATAGAAGCCATAAAATTGACTATAAAAACTATAAAATTGAGTTTTGTTGTGTGTTTTTTATGAAACGGGCTGATCGATATTTTGGTTTTTATATATTTATATATTTGTAACACTTGTAGGTGTTTTATTTCCTGCAAAAGGAGGAAATGAAGAAATCGGTTTTGATATTGGAATTTCATTGCTGGAGACAACACCCGATCTTTTAAATGGTTATAAACTGGTGCCGATTCGAAACTATACAAATAATTTGGAATCGTACAAGAGTATTATTCAGAGTATACGTTGTCATTTCATAATTATTTGAAATTTTTTTAAAATGTTGTTAAAAAAATTTTTTTTTTGTTTCGAATGAAAAATTCACGATATTCGACGAAAGTGACTTAAAAACGCTCATTATTGACAATACAATACTACTTGTTTGTTATTGTAAATTAATCTGAGATCTATTTCATTAAGACGTTTGTAAATTCTTATTTTACAAATCTACGCCACTTTTGTGAAATACAATAAAGGATATACGGGATGAGACGGGCCAAAACCTACCCCACAAACTGTAAAGAGAATCAACGACTAAGCTAAGCCTAAGCAAAACCTAAGCTAGGCCCAAGGAAAATCTAAGCTAAGTTTAAGCTAAACCTTAGAAAAACTTAAGTCTGAGCAAAAGTCAAGCCTAAAGCCTTAGCGAAACCTAAGCCTAAGCAAAACCTGTAAGCCTAAGCAAAATCTAAGATAAAGTTAAGTCTAAGCCTAAGCAAACCTAAACCTAAGCATAATCTAAGCCTAAGCATAATCTAAGCCTAAGCAAAACCTAAGCCTAAGCAAAACCTAAGCTAAGCAAAATCTAACCTAACCCCTTCCCTGTCAATTTTGGGGTAGGTTTTGGCCCTCGGCATACGGGACGGGAAGACCAATGGACGAACGTACCAATCAGTGCAGAGAACTATTTCTTTACTGAGCGGAGATACTTCCACTGGATTACAAATTAAAAAACCATGTATTTTACAAATAGTAGGCAGAGATTTGTAAAAAGAGTGCTTATACCATTTTTTTACCTTTGAATACGTTAAAGCAACTTTTTTCGCCAAAGTGTATGTTTGTTTCAAACCTCGATTACCTTTTTATATGCTTAAAACATTTTCTCCGTTGGTTTAGCATGTATTTTTTTGCGGGAGGGTGTGGCTGCCATTATCGGGCCTTCCAGTTCTACGACCGTCAAAGCCGCCAGCGCCATGCCCGGAGGCTTCAGAGTTCCTCTTATTGCCCCTGTGGCCACAGATCCCCTTCTTTCCAATCAAGCATCGTACGTATCCCTAATTTCATGTCTAGCAGTGATTATAGTGCCTATTTAACACTTTCTGATTAATGAAAAGCAAAATAAAAAATTTAGAATCATTTACAAGTTATTACAAAACCACCTTAAATTTAAACTGCTATAGGTTCAAGTTAAGTTTTAAGCGGATTCCCATGAACAAATATATTTTTGTCTACAAATATGCAACTTATTCTAATTAACCGCCATCGCTTCGATTACTATGAAGTGTACCATTTTAATATTCTTCCTGTGACAACCCAAAGTGGAAGCGAAAATAACCAGGCGCTGAAAAATTTAGGCAGCCAAATTTATTGAAAAGTTTGACCGATACAGGAATCGAACCCGTAACCTCCAACGTCGACTCTGGCGTGCTATTCATTACACCATAGGTCGGACAATGAAATTAGAAAAATAATCGCCTTTTATTAACGCTTGCACTTTGAGTTTTAATGGAAGGGACCCAAAGTAGAAGCGAAAATAACCAGGCGCTAAAAAATTTAGGCAGCCAAGTTTATTGAAAAATTTGGCCGATACAGGAATTGAACCCGTAACCTTCAAAGTCGACTCTGGCGTGCCATTCATTACACCATAGGCCCGACAAGGAAATTAGAAAGATAATCGCCTTTTATTAACGCTTGCACTTTGAGTTTTCACGGAAGGGACACTATGTATCACATTCCTTTGAAAAATTTCAAAATTTATTTTTATAGATATGGGTACTTGTTACGGTTGTTTCCTTCCGATGAGATGCAAAGTCGGGCTCTCGTTGATTTACTTCGTCATTTCAAATTCACCCATATGGCGATTCTTACAGACAATTCTGATTACGGTAGAATACATAATCAAATTTAAAAAATGTATAGGGCCGCATTATCTCGCCTTCCTTGAACGTGAAAAATATTATATATTTTTAAAAAAAAAGTAAAACAAGGAATTCTAACAAATTTTATTTTAATAACAAAGTATAGTTTTCAATTAAAATTTAAGTTTTGAATTGTATGTATCAATGCAACATTTCTCAGATTTTTTACCGTGAACTTATATGCAAGCACTAAGGTTTGATAAGCTTTTAAGCCATTTCGTACAAACTAATTTTTTGTGACAATCATGTTAACTGTATACATATGTTTTAGTTTTAATTTTTGTTTCCTTATAATACATTGTGCTATTACAATTTTAATCTGGTAGGGTAACTGACTTAGTTTCGGCCACCTTTTTTTATTTTTTTTGAATAAGTTTTTTTTGGTTTTTCCAATCAACCCAAGATTTAATCTAAAAATCAAACGAAAGCTGTTTTGTTATTTCAGTGCAAAATTTTAAAATTTCTGTTACACTTAAAGATCAGTGGAGGTTTAAATTTTTTTTATAGTGGCCGAAATTAAGGCGCGAGCCATTAATTTCGGCCACCTAGAAAAAACTGGCTATAACTATTGCCAAAACGAACAATAAAAATTTTTAAAGGTAGCAAATTTATCTTTAGGTATACCTAAATTAGGTATACCTAATTTAGGTAGACTTAATTTCGGCCACTTTTTTATTTTTTTGAATAAGTTTGTTCTGGCTTTTTCAATCAAGCCAAAATTTGGCCTAAAAATCAAACAATAGCTATATTTGTTATTCTAGTGCAAAATTTGAATATTTCTGTTACACTTAAAAATCAGTGAAGGTTTAAACTTTTTTTTTAAAGTGGCCGAAGTTAAGGCGCGTGCCATTTATTTGGGCCACCTACAAAAAACTGGCCATAACTATTGCTTAAACGAACAATAAAAATTTCTAAAGGTTGCAAATTTACCCTTAGGTATTGTTCTTGGTACATATAACTTAATTTTTACCCGTTTGATAACTTTAATAGTTATTAGCAAGACTTTAAATAATTATGTCAAAACCTTAAGAAACAAGATTTAATAACCTGTATTTTTTGTTGAATTTTTGTTTGGCCTAAAAAAACGTCAAAAAAAAGACAAACGAGCAAAAAAAATTCTTTATAAATACGGTAGTACGATGATATTTGAAAACAGCAAAAAACGGCAGGTTCTTTCACATAAATTTTAAGGTGGCCGAAATTAACGGAATCTTAAAATGCGAAGTTAGTTAAACGCAATACAAAATGATTTTGAAGAAAACATCAAAACATGAAAATTAACTGTTTTGAGCTTTCAATAGAAGTTATTTTAATGTTATATAGTGCTTCGTTTTAAATTTGATGCAGTTTAAACACAAAGCAAAAATTAAGAAAATCACAAAAAATTCGTTTTTTGTATGAAAACGTTGATAATGCAGAACAACACAAATAAAAAACTTTTGCAAAAACACTTTATTCAACATTCATCCAGTTATTTTTGTCCTAGTTCTTTTGTGATTTAAAAATAAGCCAATTTTCTAACAACTTAATTTGGTGACCGAAATTAAGGCCTGGCCGAAATTAAGTCAGATACCCTACAACATTTTGAATTAATTTGAATTTAAGATTAATGTATTGGCTTCAGAATACACTTAAACTTACTTTTTTTCTTAAAAATAGATTTGCACAAATCACCTCGTAAAATATAAAAAATAAGCATATATTACCCGGCTAAGTTTAAACGATAACAAAATGACATATATCACCCGGTTTGGCTTAAATTACTTTTTAACGGTCTCGCCACTACAGAGTAATTTTTTAATCCAAAAAATGCTAATATTTCTAATTTTTGCAAAATATATAAAATCTGATAAGTAAGCCATATTCACAACTAAGAAAAGTTTTATAAATACTCTATTTTCTTAGGGAGGTAAATCATGTTTTTAAAACAGTTACCTGCCTATTTGCCTTTTTTACTTATGTTTATCTTGTTTTAAACTTTATTGACAGTTGTATTTAACCTCTAAAATTAAACTTTTTAATTTTAATTTCAATTTCAAAATACTTAGGTAATAAGGAAAAATAAAATACTATATATTTGTTTTGTTTAAAGGAATGAACGGGTTGATCGAGTTCCAGGCTCTGGCTGCGTATTGGAAGTGGCGGGTGGTCAGCGTCCAGCAGTTTCAAGCCAGGGTGGATCCGGCCGACGTCAACGCCGAACCCCAACTCAGAACTATCAAAAATTCAGTTATGTGTCTTTAATATTTTGTTTACAGGTTATTTTCAAGAACGCACGACCCCAAACTAAACTATAAATACTTCTTTATGAAAATATGCATAATGGTCAAAATATTTATTAGATTAACAAATATCACAGTTGGAAGCGTTGATTGATAAAAAAATTTATTAATGTTTAGCTGTCAACTCAAGCTGGAGATGGATACAGTTTTGGTATCGCTTTTTTTTAGTGAAATATAATCCGGTCAAATGGAATGCATTCACATTCTTCGTGTGTGTTTAAAATTTTTTATTAAAAAACTCTGGATCTCATGATAGTTTACACTAGCTTTCGAATTCGTTAAACATTATGGATTTTCATACAATATATTTACCAGAATATCTGATTTTAGGTGCCAAATTAGTGATACTAAATTGTGATAGTGCGAATGCACTTAAAGTTTTGGAGCAAGCAAATAATCTGGGAATGATGAGTGAAGGCTGGATGTGGTTGGGTTTGGACGGACTTACTGGATCGGTAAATAAAATTGTTATACTTCATTTATTATAATTATTTAAGGTAATTAATTAAGTTACTCAAAAATAATACAACTTAAGATTAAAAATTCATCTTTAGTACTAAAATTTGTATTCGAAAATCACGTTTTTATATGGCTTTTTTTGCAGTTTTTTAAATTAAATTTACTCAGTGGATTTAGTTTTAATTTTCAAAAGCCAATTAATTGATTAAACCATACTCTACATCTCAGGTCGTCACGGGGACCATTAAAAAATAAAGTTAGAATGTTTGTTGACTGAATAAATAAATACTGAGTAATAATAAAATGGCATGTCGTGTAATAAACAATCAAAACAGATAATATACACCTTTTTCCAACTATTTATAATAATCATAATTTCTTCGTAAATTAATTCATTATTAAACACCATCAAATGATATCTTTGCTAAAAATTGTTATGTATTATTAGCAATTGTCTCTTGTTCTCTAATTATTTTTTTTACTTTTTAATTTAGTCACTTAAAATAGTTGAACGTGGTGATAACTCCAAAATTTAGGATTGTTTTATTGAGTTTATGTTATCTAATGCATTGTTTCTTATGTATTTTTTCTGGTTTATTTTTAATTTAATTGAAACAAAACTTCCTTACAGTGTAATCACAAACACAATATTTCTTGTCTTCTTCAGAAAGCAGACTCAAAAGGTTTGTCATAACTTCTTTAATTGTTGGTCTTCGGTTAAGGCATCTTTGAGTCATTCTCCTAGTAATCCATTCGAATTCTTCAATCTTCGAAGTAAAAAGTTTACTGATGGTTTTAAAAACTATTCCCAAATTTTTAATGTCACCACTTTTATTCCAGTTTTTCTGTTTAAACCATCCCGCAATATCTTTCGATAATTTTACTATCATGAGAATAAAAATAATTGAACACATTTTTTTAAATTTACCTATGAAATTTCTGCATATATCACAAAAACAAAAGACCGCAGGAAAACCAACACAGCATTGGTAAAGCATATGGACAATGAGATTACCGATACTTTAATTTGTACATAAACGACCTACCGCACTAAGTGATTGGTCCTGTCCTAATTAACTTATTATTCACCTGCGCCCAGTACTTTCATGTACAATGCTCCACCAGTGTCTGTTAAACGTTATTTACGTTTTGTTGATAACTTTGTGCATAATTTTTGCATTATTACCATCTCAACACACAAGGACTTGGGATTGACCTCATTCTAATTTTTCTACAAAAAACGCGATTATTTTAATTTTAATTGTAAAAAATACTGAATTTTTATTAATATAATAAAACTAAGAGGCGTTTATTTATTGATTTTTAATAAAACTTTATAATTTATAAAGTAAATAAAAGTGAGGTTAATTATGTAGTGCCTTTTTCTAGAAGCTTTAATTAGTGTCCCATTACACGCCATAGTTAGGACGTTTCAGGGCACATGAGACATCCTAATTAGGGCGCGTTCTAGTTAGGTCATTAAATTTGTCTGAGCAATATATAATTCTTTTATTTTGTGCTATATATTTTTGGCAATAAGTCCCTATCGGTAAAATCCTGTGTTTTAATTGCAGAAAGAAAAAGTAAAGCAAAATGCTATTTTATATTTATATTTTATTTTAGAATCGCTAAGATTTGCTTAAATCATTTATATATTAACCATATATATCATTTATCAGCCATATACTAAATATAATTTAGTTTTTTAAAACTAAATGTACTAAAGGAAAACTAGACGTTACTAAACAATTTAGAGCTACTTTTACCAACCAATCAGAATGTATAAAAGTTAGATATAGCTTTTTTAATTCATTGGATGCTACGTGACCCCTTATTTTTGTTTGAACAAAATAAATCTCCCAGTCTGGCTTACCCATCGGTTATACATAAAATTTTAAATCATTATATATTTTATTTATTTTATCTCCTTTAACTCGTTCTCGTGATTGCCTTTTGTTCCGTTACCACGATAAAAAAATCGTCCCAACACGATGAAACCTCCGTGCCACGATGGTGAAATCTTTCTTTGATCATTGTGGTGTGAAACTTATCGCGGTTAACTAGACGCATCCCCTAGGTCATATTTAGGTGGTAAGTGGTACGTAATACTGTAAGCGTGCTAAAATTTGAATAATTGTTTCCCTACATTAAATGGACATCAGCTTTAACCATTTCGATTTGCTTTGTTACTGGCGTTTTCTCACTGAGCCCGGCGCTCAGAAGAAAATGTGTGCTTTTTAACGGCGTGCGCAGTAATTGCTATTTTTTCTGTCTTACCTTGGTTGGATCCAGGTGATATATAAAGTTGACCGCGGTACAATGTAAAAATTACCCATCACAATAGTCAGAGGAAGATACCACCACCATGGGATATAGATTTTACCGTGGTGGTACAAAGGTTTCACCGGTATAACTAGGGAAAATGCGATCACGGGAACGAGTTAAAACTACAGCCTATCCTTAGTTTTGTTTTATCAAATGGTTTTAATTGATTTAATAAATGACTTAACCTAACTTTATTAAATTAATAATTAATTTAATAAATTGATTAGTTTGATAATTTTTATTCTTCATTACGCGATTTAGAGCCAACAGGTCCTGTTAAACTAAAGTCATTTAGTTTTGCTGTTAACTTATACTTTGAATTTCTTAAAAACTGGAAAAGAATATTTTGGGTTTTGATATCTCGGTGCGCAATACCGTTTTCGTGGAGAATCTAAGCAAGGATCATATTAATTTAAAAAAAATAAAAAAAATTCCTTTAAATTTGATACTTCTTTAAATTTTTAAAGATTAAAAAACTCAAAAATGTTTTTCATTTACATTTTTTTGGAATTCGGTTTAAAATAGCTTCAAAAATAAAAAATAACTAAACAAACCAGGAGGCATTGTGTCACTCAATTAAGAAATCCGTCATAAATGTGCTTAACGTTATGATATGATCTTGACGAACAGGTGTTATAAAATATAATATATGGGAGACGCCCATTACAATGACCCAAAAAAACGGCTATCATAAATTTGTGATTCGAATTTTTGTTCTAAAAAATATGCAAATTGCACTCCTATGTGAGCGATGGGTTGGACTATAGCGATATGCCGCGAAGCCCCGTGCTCCAGCAGAACTTCTTTTAGAAACTCCGGCACACCCTGGAGCTGCGGATTGTTACGCTGCTTTAGGCTAATTTATTTGATTAGAAAACTAATGCTATTTCTTATATTTCAAAAAAAATATTCTAAACTAAAAAAATATAGTTGTAAAAGTGGAGCTAAAACATTGTTTAAGGTTATTTCCCCTTTCTTTTTCTACTAAATAAGTTTTTAAATACTGATATAAAGAGTGAACCCACTGAGATTCTAGTAGAAATCATTCAATTTTAAGCTAACTACCAAAATAATTTTTTTAATATAAAGATTTGTTAAAGTTACTACTAATTGTTTAATTTGGATATTTTATTTTTACAAAATATATTATGATCCCTCTAACGTCCTGGCAAGTTGGCAGCTTGCCAATATATAGTCTCGATTATTAAAACCAAAAACGTTTCTTTGTGACTCTGCTAATAACTGTTTAAAATTAAAAGCTTCATCTGGATAGGGATAAATATATGTTTGATCTCCAACAAAATTTTCTTTCCTATCTTTCTGCAATGACACTGGTGAAAGTAAAAGCTGAAAAACTGCGCGGTATTTGTTTATTATTCCGAAACATGTCACTGTAAATCCTCCTTTTTCTTGAATAAAGGTTGCTATCGCACATTCAAAGTACATCGAAACACCGTACTCCTGAAAACTGAAAACGATTCCTATTTGCTATAGAATTTATATAACTTGAAATTTATAAAAATATTAACTGATAACTTCTAAACATTAATACAAAAATAGAAATTATACACCAATCAGTGTTTTGTATTAAAACCCCGCTAAGGTATGTATCTTATTTTTAAGGCACGACCCTTATTAGATAAAAAACCCTTTTGCTACATAAAAGGCCCAAAACTCTTCTTGTACAATAAGGTAACGGGAACTTAAGGTCTATTCATACTTATGACAAAACGTCCTTTGGACAAAGTCCAAAGGACAAAAGTCCTTTGGACTTTGTCCTTTGGACAAAGTCCAAAGGGAAAAGTCCAAAGGACTTTGTCCAAAGGACAAAGTCCAAAGGGAAAAGTCCAAAGGACAACGTATTCATACTTCTTGTCCTTTGGACTTTTCCCTTTGGATTTTGTCCTTCGGACTTTGTCCAAAGGACAAATTTTGTAGACGTTTGGACTTCCTTTTAAAGGACGTTTTGGCTTGTCCAAAGGAATGTTTCCCGTTTGTCCTTTGGACTTTGTCCAAAGGACGTTTTGTCATAAGTATGAATAGACCTTTAGATCTAAGGGTCCTAAGATCTATAGCTATTAGGTAACGATTTTTCGCAACCTAAAAAAGAAGGGGAACTTAGATCTAAGCGGCGCACAAACACGTGGCCCTTTAAAAGAGGTTGTCCATTAATAACGCAACAGGTTTTAATGCATTATAGTCTCTTTTAAAAACTACTGAATTATTTTTTTTTCTAAATTTTACAACAAACATAAATCAGGAATTACAATTAAACAAACTTAATACTTTTGTAAATCTAATAAATAATTTAGTTTTAAATAACTTTGTCATACCACTTTTTTAAAACTACACAAAAATTATCTAACATTAAAAAAAAAATGTTTGTGGAAAACAACATATAAAACATATAAAAAAAGTAATTCAAAAAATTTATTTTAAAATATGCGAGAATAAAAAAAGGTATGTTCATGAAGTATATTTTGCACAAAAAATAAAGGTAATTAAGAAAGAACGGAAGAAATGTTTTCCGTCGGTCCTTTGGCTGACCGCTGTGACTGTGGCGCCAAATTATGGTTATAACGTCTGGAGTAGAAGGTAAGATTTTACTTATGCAGAAGGGTACAAAAAGGAAGCTCAGGAGGATAATTGACGGATTAACTCCTGAGCCCTGATAAGAACAGAAGTAAACGAAATGGCAATATTAACGCACAAAAAGTGCATAATATCTGTAAGTAGGCTTTTTATTACAGTTATTTCACACGGTTTTAATAAAATGGCCCAACATTATGGTCTTGCCGATATTTTTTTTTACTTTTAAAACGTAATTTACATCCATTACTTCCCTATCCGAGTGCAAGATTTCCTGGTGTTATTTTAGAATTTCAATTTAAATATTTATACACGCTCTGACGGTGGTTCTGTACCTACAAGTAAATTCACCTGATTTTATAAACTTAATAAATAATATTATACAGTGATCTATTTCGCATTAAAATCTTTTTGATACTTTAAACAAAATAAAAATTCTGAAATACGCTAAAAATAGACTCACTGCTCTTTAATTTTTTTTTAGAAGATTATTTTTAGTTCAAAAAAACTTTTTACATAATATATGATATTTAAAAAGCCGTAATTTTAAAAAGTGAAAACAAAATATTCCGAAAAATTGTGTGATTTATTCATAATCTAGTAAAATAATATTTATATATATATATTGGGAAATTTGCCATAAACTTACCATAAACTTACCATAGCAAAATTACCATAAACGTTACAAAATCACCATAAGGTGGTGTAAATTCACTATAAATATAATGCGTTTGCTATATTTCCTTTAGATTTTGACACTTGCAAAATACAACAAAATTTTATGATGATAAAATTTAGCTTGATTTTAGGGCTTTGCTTAGGCTTAAGAAAAAATTAAAACATTTTTAATGCTTTTAAGATTGAAACATATTTTTTAATACATTTTAGTTTGCAAACGCATTTCTGTATGTTATGGTGAATTTACACTAGGTTATGGTGAATTTTGACAACTGTTATGGTGATTTTGCACGGCACCAAAAAGCAAACGACGGCGGTGTGATTTGATTGAGTTGTCCAAACCTTTTTGCATACACTTCGTATTTTTAGCGAAAAAATTGCGGGTTTTTTGTACGGGAAATGCAATATATCAAGAAATACTTTTTTAATTTTAACAATCAAGGTATCAAAATAAAGTAGAAAATTGCCGCTTTCTTTGAGTGCATATTTTTTAACTTAAATTTTTATACCGATTCAGCATTTTTCAAATACAGAATTGTCAAAAAAATTCATTCTTTTTTTTCAAAATATCTCCACTCCTGAAGCAGTGGAGATATTTTGATGAAAAAATTTTTGTGGGCTATTAGAGCAGGGGTAAAGTTTTTACAAAAAATCATCAAAATCGAAGACAAAAAGTTTAACTGCGCACCGTACTTTTAGCGCTGCGGTGTTATTTATATATTTGCTTTTATTTACTATTGTTATTACATATTTGTTTTTATTAAATATAAAAATTATAAGTTTTAAGTTTGGTTTTTTTATAAAAAATGTCTGTTTTGATATTTTGCACCTCAAATAATTTTTAGAATTCTCCACATGTTTTTTTTGTTTTTTACTTAAATCTTTACAGTTTTTTCAATAACTCAAGATATATTTTAGGAATTGATAAACAATTGAATATGATTTTAAAAGCTCTCTACGACTGTTTTTTTTGAAGCACATGTATAAAAATAAGATAATTTGTTTGCTGTTTGTAATGTTACAGTGATCAAAACGGAAGGTGTTTGAACTTTTCGTTTTACAAGTGATATCATTTTTTGTCTTTATAATTTCGCGGAGAATGATGGAAAAAGTCAAAATTTTTGGAAAATACTTCAGCTCTGTTTTTACTAAAGACAACATGCATCTTCCATATTTTGAACCTGAAAACAACCAAATAATTGAAAACATAAACTTTACTGTAAGAAATGTTCTAAAATTTCTTAAAAAAATTGTCTAACAAACTGTCTCTAACACCTGATAGAATACCTGCTATTTTTTAAAGCTAAAGTTATTGCTGAGCCACTCTCCAAAATTTTTCAAAAAACTTTTAATACTGCAGAATTTCCCCATGACTGGAGGGTTGCACTCACTTTACCAGTTTACAAAAAGTCTACTAAAAATCATAATGAAAATTATCGTCCAATCTCACTCACTTCTTTTTCTTGTATGATCATGGAACAAATTGTAAAGTGCGAGCTTTCTATCTTTTTTGTAAATATATTATCTCATCTTCAGCATGGTTTTAAAGATAAAAGCTCAACAGTTACACAACTACTTGATTCTTACAATGATTGGACTTTAGCATTGAATAACAAACAGTCAGTTGACGTAATATATTTGGATTTTGCAAAGCTTTTGACACAATATCACATCAAAAGCTTTTGTACAAATTAAATAAATATGGTGTTTCTGGTAGACCTTTAAAATTGTTTGAAGCATTTTTAACTAATAGAAAAATGAAAATAGTTATAAATGATAAAATTTCAAACTTATACCCAGTTACTAGCTCAGTACCACAGGGTTTTGTCTTAGGGCCATTTCTTTTTCTAATATATATAAATGAAAAATGTGTACATAACTCTGAAATTATGTTTTTTGCTGATGATGCAAAAGTCTATACAAGTTATTCAGATATAAGCGATAATAGACTGAAATTAAATTAAATTAAATTCTGAATAGAATTTCCAAATGGGCAAAAGATTGGCAGTTAGAACTATTAGAAAATAAATGTGAAGTTTTGCAAATTAATAATAATAAACTTGAAAACCAGATGGATTATTACTTAAAAAATAAGAAATTACCTAAAACTAATTTAGTAAAAGATTTGAGTGTTTATATAAATAGTAACCTTAAATTTTTGATATATTGTCAAAACGGTACAAAAAAGCTATAAAATAGCTAACTTAATTTTTAGATGTTTTAAGTCACAATCTATTAAAAATTATATTGCAGCATACGAAAGTTTTGTTCGTACTATTGTTGAGTATGCGAGTGCAGTTTGGAACCCATACATGATTAAAAATAGTATATTTTGGAAAAAGACCAATGTACATTTATCAAAAGAGTTATTTTACTATGTAATCTTCAAGATAATAGATATGATCACAAGTTAAGTGTACTCAAATTAGAGACTTTAGAAAAGCGTAGTGAACTGAAACATTTAAAATAATAAATGGTTTTGTAAATCTTAATCCTAACAAGTATTATATGTTTAACACAAACGAAAATAGATGAGTGGTAAAGTAACCACTCGTTCTTTAAAAAAATATCACGTGCAGATAAACACATGACGCAACTAAATAATAATTGGTTACATAACCGCTGAAAACTTTTTTTTTAATTTTTCTCGCTCCTGGGTTTATTGTTTATTTCTTCCTGGCGGCGAGGGGTTACGCCCTTAGTTTCAGCCTGGAAGATTTTAGCTATAGTGGTCATTCAAAAAAAAAAATTAAACTAAGGCATTCTTGGATAAATTGTAGAAAATACAGTTTTTTAACAGAGTTGTAAATAATTAGAATTCTTTAAAAAATCCCAAGTTAGTGAAAATTCTGTGTATCAGTTTACCAATTACGGATTTGCAATAAATGACTAAATAAAAAGCTTTAGATTTAAAGCCTTAGTCATTTTTTTCTAGTGAGTGATTTTTTTTGTTAAATGTACATTCTGTTGAGATGCCTAAACTTGTTCTTACTGTTTATAAGCTTTTGTTAAAGAAATACGCCTTAATTTTCGTTGCTGTCTTATTTACTATTTTGTTACATTACGCGTTGTTTGGACTAACTATTTTATTTATATTTATATTATACTTACTATTTCATCATTTTTTACACGTGTTATATATTTTTTAGATCTCTGATGGTGATCTGTTTTATATGATCGAAACGTTGGAATAAACACGTTTTAAAAATTATAATTTTGCCGTTACACCATGTCTGAAGCAAACACTTCTTATATTTATAACTCACAAGGCAACCCTAAAAGTTTTCGAGAATAAACTATTTTTATTGTGTCACAAACATAGATTAAAAAACAGCTAAAATATAAGTGCATAATGTTAACACGTTTTGTCATTAAAAATGAAACGCATATTATGTTTAAGAATCTCATTTATTACAATGTTTTATTAAATTAATTCGTTAACAAACCGATTCTGTGTTCCGTACTCAGCTTCTTTAATGCTTTGACTCTTTTAAAATATTTTAAGATTAAAAAGTACATATAAAATACACGTGTTAAAATTGATAACCGAATTGAATGCCATTACTAACACGATTATAGCGCTAATTTGATTACCATGATTAGTAAACAAGACTGCCGAAATTTAAACTTTTGGACAAAACATATTTGTAAACACGCTTTGAAGCTGTTTTTAAGATGACATTTTGGTCTAGTGTAGGCAAGACTCCTTGTGCAGAGTTTTATAGCGGGTCGGGCCGGGACCAAATTTTTAATAGTCGTTGGCCGGCGCGTCGGCTGTTTTTAGAATAATGAAATAGAAAACTAATAAAAAATTCTGGCCGGGGTCCAGGCCTGGTCAAATTGGAAAACTTTTGGGGCGGGTCAAACCAGGCCGGGCCGAACAGGGTTAGAACTCCATTTGTTGGGTTACCTGTCCTGCCCAACGATTTTTTGTGTTTTATAGTAAGAATGCCATTTTTTATAACAAATATAGTTTTCTTTCGACCCCCCACAACTGAAAAACTAAATGCTTCAGGAAAAAAAATACAAGGATGAGACAAATTTGTATTTAACGCATAAAGATAAAAACCAAAATATACTTTTGTGCAAAAACAAAAACACTCAACACAACAAAAAACAAAAAATATAACGTAAGTTTTTGGGTCATGCATAAACGATACGATACACAAGTGTGTCATGTGTATAACATTAATGTGATATTTTATATCTGAAAAAAATAAAGCGTACGGATGCTGTTTTCACAGAAAAACTCACACATGAGCAAATTTTATTTTGGCAATTTTTATGCAAATTTTAAAAATTTTTATACTAGAGCAACATGTTCTGTAAAACAACTATAAAATACACAACAAGAAATTCAAGTTGAAAATTCAAGTACTTGCGTTTTAAACACGAACATAAACGTTTATTTAAAAAACACCTAATTATAGATGTTTTTCAAAGTCAGTAAAATATTTTTTACACTGGTTGTTATTTGTTTTTCTTTAGGGTTTTTAAAATTTAAATTCTTAGATCCGCGTTTAAAAAACATGTACCTTAATTTTTATTGTGGTGTGGTGTGGTTTTTTACTGTGGTGTGTTTTATAAATTTTGTTTCATTGTAAATATTTAATACTAATATTTTAATTTAGGGTAACTGACTTAATTTCGGCCACTTTTTTTTATTTTTTTTGAATAAGTTTTTTCTGGCTTTTTCAATCAAGCCAAAATTTGGTCTAAAAATCTAAAAATAGCTATATTTGTTATTCCAGTGCATAATTTGGATATTTCTGTCACACTTAAAAATCAGTGAAGGTTTAAACTTTTTTTAAAGTGGCCGAAGTTAAGGCGCGTGCCATTTATTTCGGCCACCTACAAAAAACTGGCCATAACTATTGCTTAAACGAACAATAAAAATTTCTAAAGGTTGCAAATTCACCCTTAGGTATTGTTCTTGGTACATATAAGTTAATTTTTCCTGTTTGCGAACTTTAATAGTTATTAGCAAGACTTTAAATAATTATGTCAAAACCTTAAAAAAACAAGTTTTAATAACCTGTGTTTTTTGTTGAAAATTTTTTTGGTGAAAAAACTATTTCAACATAAAATGACTTTTGTTACAGCCAACCAACTTTAAAGAAAGCATGGTAAAAATTTTATTCCATTCCATTAAGTTGTTTTATAAGTTTAACCCAAAAACAGCAAAAAAACAAAATCCGCCTTAATTTCGGCCACCTTTTATGTTTTAAAAAAATCAAAAACAAACGCCTAAAACACAAAAAAACGATTAGATAAACCAAAATTGTCAACATAAAGAATAAACAAGACGTTACAAAAGTTAAGCAGGGGTATAATTCCACACCAACCCTTGCCTATCCTTAATGTTGCATATCTGACTGCATTCCTCCGCCAAGAAAATAACCTGAGTTTTTTTTTACTGCATTTCAATAATCTTTGAGAAATCCCTATATCGGTTTATTGATAGTTCAAACCTAGCCAATTGGGGGTTGTATTACTCCAGCTCGCACAGATGTTTACTACGTAATTCTTATGAATGCATGCTTCCGCGAAAGAAAATAACCTGACATTTTTACTGTGTTTTAATTTACTTTCACAACTTTTTGAAGCAATTGTACTCTATATCGTGGTAAGTGGTGTGTTAGGTGGGGAAAACCCATTGACATTGATATTTATTATATTTACCAAATGAATCATTCCTCCGCCAAAATAATAACCTGACTTTTTTAACGTGTTTGTATATTATTTTTGAGAAATTCCTTCCGGGCTATTCATAATTTAATATAACCTAGTAAATTATGTGTTATGTAACCCCACCCGTACAAATGATGGTGCAAATCGTGTTAAACAGGTTCTTTTACGTGAATTTTAAGGTGGTCGAAATTAACGGAATCTTAAAATGCGCATTTAGTTAAACGCATTGCAAAGTGATTTTGAAGAAAATATCAAAACATGAAAATTCACAATTTTGAGCCTTAAATATAAGTTATTTTAAGGTTATATAGTGCTTCGTTCTAAATTTAATGCAGTTTAAACACAAATCAAAAATCCTGAAATTTACAAAAAATTCACTTTTTGTATGAAAATTTTGATAATGCAGAATAACTTAAATAGAAAACTTTTGCAAAAACACTTTATTAAACATTCATCCAGTTACTTTTGTGCTAGTTCATTTGTGTTTTAAAAATAAACCAATTTTCTAACACACTAAATTGGTGGCCGAAATTAAGTCAGTTACCCTACTGATTTTTTTGGCAAATTGCGTTGAAAAAAATTATCTCTACAATACAATCAGGACAATAAATTAGTGACAAGTAAATAAAATATAAAAATTGTAAAACTTTTTTGTTAACATTAAATTTAAGCAATAAAATACGTGTACATTTTTATCGTCAATTGTATCTATTCGACAATAAAATAAGTACCGTGATTAGCTTAAATTGTCAAAATTACACTAAAATAACGTTTATAAATAAAAAGTATTTTATTTGCATTTATATCAATCAAGATATTTTTGTCCATAAACATCAGTTCTTTAGTGTTTTGTAACTATGATTGAACATTTTAAGTAAAAATTTATAGTTCGAAGGTTTAATTTTTTTTTTTTTTTGATCCCACAAAGTGATTTTATAATGTATGAAATAATTTTTATTGATTTCTAAAATCTTAACTTAATTATGGAATTATTTTCAATATGCTCGTTTAACAATGTTCATTTCTATGCTGTTGCATATGAGAAAACCCCTTATCTGGTAAAACAAGACAGCCTTATGGTGAAACAAGACACCCTAATGGTGAAACAAGACAGGCCTCTGGTGAAACAGAACAGCCTTATGGGCCGAATACACATACACGGGGTATACACCGGGTATACACGGTGTATACCCCGTGTATGTGTATCCAGAGTATACTACCGGATAAACTATGGTATATATGGGGGCTAGCTCGGTGTTAGTTAATCCGGACAAATTACAGTAGTTTTCCGTATACCCCATGCTAAGTATGTTAAAATTTTATTAAACGATAAAAAAATATATAAAGAACAAAATTTAGAGGAATAATTTGTATAAAAACTGATAAACTTTTAAATTTCTATTCAATAATTGCAAAGTTGAATTTTTCAGTAAAAATGGTTAAATAATAAAGATTAAATGACATATTTTAACAATTAATTTTCAGATTACTCAATTTTAAACAAAAAATTGATTTTTTAAAGGGTAAAAGTTGAATAGTATTTTGTACATTTTATGTAAAGCTAAAAATTAAAAAGATTTATGCGCTCTAATTTGTTTTCTTTAACCGCACAATTTTAATTGGTTGCTCATGTCTCCGTCTCCTACACAAATTCACGAGGTTAGACAGATTATATCTTAAAAATGGTTTTTATTTAGTATTCTAGACTTTATTTCACGCATACTATAATGTTTTTCACTTAAAAATGATTTAATGATAAAAATATTGATTATAAAATTTAACTTAAATATTGTGTTTTTTGTTTTATCTTTACTTACGCACATTTTAGAGTCTAAAAAATGTCATAAAACTAATCAAAAATGCTCCAGAGCTCCGGCAATTTTAAAGTGGAAGGAGTTTAGAGCTCCACCCTCAAAATGCGCAATTTAAAGCTTGTTTGAACTTGAAATTAATTTATTTACATTTTCACGTCTGAAAAAAAATTTTCAAAAATTTTCCGACAAATGATTTATGACATTACTCTTTAAATATGTATAAAACAGTTACAAAAAATAAGGCAGTTTCCAGAGCACCGGCGGTTTCTCCGAAGCTCCGTGAAAAGCGGAGCTCTTCTCTGGAGCTCCTCTTTGAAGCGTCAGACCAAAATTTCCTATTTTCTGCTCCAAGCTCATATGGAACGGTTGTATTTGCCGTATGAAATTTTATAGAGATTTAAATAACTTTATATTGAGTGTTTATTTGTTTTTAAAGTTCTTCTTAATTTGTTGTTCAATGCAAAACACAACACAAACAGTGCATGCAAAAAAACACATTAAGACTTATTAAAATACCCGTAAAAATTTATATTAATGTATTCTACTGTTTAAACGAGATCTAAAATAAATTATCGTAATGTGTTTTTTAATGAATCGTTACAAGTTTTAATTTAATATCGACCATACATTATTTAAGAATATTTTTAGGATATATCTTTAAAAAACAGAAGGAAATCTAGAGCTTCGTCCTGTTTATTTGACTAACTTAACGTTTTAAACGCGTCTGCCACATTTGTTTTGTGCAACATTTAAAGATTTTAAGCTTATAAATTACGAAAATCATCATTTAAATTTGTAGAAAAATTGTTAAAGTTTTTAAAGATTTAAGTGACATAATGTATAACTTGTACTCTTTTAACGTAGAATCATTTTATTTCAAAGCCTATGAAGACACACTAATCTCAGTTTCTTTTCCTTCGCTGACCAATCAGGGAAGACCACTCTCCAGGAGAAAGAAATTGCTTCGGATGCGGGTATGGAACGGTGTTTAGCCCGTGTATACCCCGCTTTGTGAATTCCGGCCATGGTAAACAGGACAGGCTTCTTGTGAAACAGGACACGCTTCTGGGCCGGAATTCACAAAGCGGGGTATATACAGTGTATACACAGTGTATGTGTATCCGGTGTACACACCGTGTAAACTACGGTATATTTGGGTGCTTACACGGTGTTAGTTTATCCGGACAAGTAACAGTAGTTTTTCCGTGTACCCCGTGCTAAGTATGTTAAAATTTCATTAAACGATAAAAAAGAAAAAAAAACAAACAAAATTTAGAGTAATTATTTCTATAGAAAAGTGACAACCTTTTAAATCTCTATTAGAAAATTGTAAACTTGTGTGAAAAGTGATAAAAAAAAGTTTTTTAAATAAAATATTTTTGGAACAAAAAAATAAAATTTGTATCGCGCCGCGATCGAAACAATAAAATTTGTATTTTTATTATTTTTTTGTTGGAAAAATTCCTTGTTTAAGATATATTCACAATATTTTGTTCTACCACTTTTAACACATATTTGCAATTATTTAACAGACAGTTAAAAGTTTATCAGTTTTTTATACAAATAATTCCTCTAAATTTTGTTTTTATATCTTTTTTTATCGTTTAATGAAATTTTAACATACTTAGCACGGGGCACACGGAAAACTACTGTAACTTGTACGGATAAATTAACACAGTTTACACGGTGTATACACCGGATACACATACACGATGTATACACCGTGTATACCTCGCTTTGTGAATTCCGGCCCTGGTGAAACGCAAAAAAATATGGTGAAATGAGACGTTTGGTGAAATGCGACTGAGCCCGTAGCCGTTCGCAGTGACAAGCACTAAAAGACACCTACTACACCTACTACAACTACTACACCGACGGACCTAGACAACCTAAGCAAAACCTCAAAATCAAACAAAACATTAAATTTACCTTGATTTTAAGGTTTTGCTTAGGTTGCTTAGGGAAATTTTTAGTAACAAGCTTAGGTTAGCTTAGTTTAGGTCCGTCGGTGTAGTAGGTGTGGTAGGTGTCTTTTAGTGCTTGCCTTCGCAGTAATTATGGCAAACACTAAATTCCACCGACTCCGACTCCGTCCAAAATCTACCGTAACCTACGGTAGTTTTCTACATTATGCAAATTTTGACACTGCTGATTCAGTTACACAGTTTTCTTGCAAAACATCATGAATTTTAGTCAAATTTTTAGTCGTAAAAGTTTTTAATACCTTCCAAGAATATTTTTTATAAACCTTTTGGTGTCCGAAAAAAATTTTTTCGGCATAATTTGTTCTGAAATAGATATTATTTTTCATTTCAATAGTTTTGAAGTTTTTTTTAGACTTTTATCTTAATTTTTGTGTTTCGCTTAGGCTTAGGAACAAAGTTTTCTGTGTTTGAACTTTTTTCTGAAAAATTATCTAAAAATAAAACATTTTTAATATTTATTATAACAAATGTTCTAATTTAAAACTAAAAACCCTGAATGTTAGCCCTTAGCCAAACCCTAAATTCACACGAAAAATCTTTTATCAAACAAATCAAACAAGAATTCAAACCATGTTCTTGTACTATAATAATAATTTGAAGTTTATCAGTTTCTCGAAATTAATTAATTACATTCCATTTTAAATTTACTAATTTTATGGTTTTTAAACTTAATTAACCCTTAATTTAATGTTTTTATAGCCTAATGCAGTTAAAAATTATTAATTGTAAAAAGTTTACATGTCAAAAGAGCTAAATTGATTTCAAAAGCATTCGAATCGTTCATTTTGTTTGATTTTTTTGTTCATTCCGTCTAACCTGCACATCAATATATCATTTGCAGAAATTTGAGGCGGAGTCGGAGTCGAAGTCGGTGGAATTTAGTGTTTGCCGTAATTTTTGGCAAACTGTAAATTCCACCGACACCAACATCGCCTCAAATTTACGCAAATTATATATTGATGTGCAGGTTAGGCTTAGGCTTAGGCTTAGGCAAAAATTGGCATAATACTGAAAATTACGGTAGATTACGGTAGATTTTGGTCGGTGTCGGTGTCGGTGGAATTTACAGTTTGCCTAATTATTCCGGCAGGGTTGCCAGGTTAGCCCCCTTGGGGCTATTTTTAGCCCCTTTTTTAGGAGGATAGCCCCAAAAATTGGAAATAGCTCTAAGCCCCTTTTTTAGCCCCTTCTCAAAAAAACAGCCCCTTTTATGGCCCCTTTTTGGGTTAGGTTCAAAATTAAAAATAAAACGGAAAATCATCCTAAAATTGCGATAAAATGATCATTTTTAAAATAATAAAGTACACTTATAATTATAAAATATAAATATATTAATTCGAGGTTTTGTTTGTTGTTAAGATTTCTCTTACGGCTTGCTATCCGTGATTAAACTTTGGTTGCTTATGAAATTTTATTATGATAACTAACTGTGAATTTTTAATTTTTAAATAAATGAAACTTAAATAAATTTTTTTATTAAACTTTCATATCAATTGCTTTTTTAAAATTTTCACCTTATTAAAAATTTTATTCGCTCCTTGTTGATAAAAATGTTGTGGAATTACAATCTAAGAGTGTCTCCCATTGCCTCCTAAAGCTGTTACTACTCTTATCTTTCAAATTTTAAATTTAAAAAAAAATTGTTTGTATCTTCAGAAGTTTGTATCTTCAGAATTAGTGCAGTATAACACCTCCACCGAGATAAATAAAATATTATACACATATATGTATTTATTTAAGGGTGGATACGGATATGACTATGGCGATTGGCGCTCATCAGCCGTTTTCAAGATATTAGAGAGAGTCCTGGGAAGCTCCATACAAAATCGACTTTTTTCACTATATTCAATTTTAATTTTAAGCGTATTTCCGTTTTTTTTGGATATCAAATAAAAATATATAATTTTATGCAGTTTTGAATGTTTAAAAAAATGTAACTGTAACGTATATACGTAACTGAACGAAGTAGATGGAACATAT
>JASAMX010018623.1:0-10049 GCA_030248175.1 Microlaimidae sp. YZB2_3 | reverse complement strand
TCTCTATATTATTTTCTTGAGAATGCTGAGCTAAGTGTTTGGAAGCCAGCCAAGAAGATTAAATAAATATCTTTAGAAACATGGTTTTCAAACCATTTATCGTGACACCCGTCCGTCACGATGACACCCGTCCGTCACGATGACACCCGTCCGTCACCATGACGCCCGTCCGTCACGATGACACCCCTCCGTCACGATGACACCCGTCCGTCACGATGACACCCGTCCGTGACGATGACACCCGTCCGTCACGATGACACCCGTCCGTCACGATGACACCAGTCCGTCACGATGACACCCGTCCGTCACGATGACACCCGTTTGTCACGATGACACCCGTCCGTCACGATGACATCCGTCCGTCACGATGACACCCGTCCGTCCGCTGGTTGTCTTTCGCATGGCCGCGTTTGTTAAACACGAGTGTCACACCTTTGTCCCGAATTATCGTATTATCCACCTTTGGTAAAACATAATAACATATAAAAAACAAAATAAATGTAGTATAACAAAAATCTACTTAAATCACAACTGATAATATTAATAAAAAACTAATAATAATCATCGCACGGTTATTAAAATAAATATACTATTACAAAAAGCTACTTTAATCACAACTGATAATAATAATAAAAAATTTAACATTAATTTTCATCACCACTGTCATTAAAATAACCGTACAACCCGTAATTACGTGCAAAAATGATCAATTTTATATGTTTCAAAAGAACGAAAAAATATGAATTTTTTAGATACGTCCTCAATTTAGTTTGATTATTCTTACCGCATGGTAATAATGTAAATCTGTACAAAACAAAACGGTATGTTTGTGATTATTAATACCTATATCATGATATTAAAAATACAGCAGTACCAGACAAATACACCGAAAACTGTAATATATCAACTCTCCCCAGGGGCGCAGAGACGTAGGGGGAGGCGGCCGCCTCCTTCCCTCTTGAAATGGTGGGATGAGGACAAAAAAAATAGTGGTAAGAGGAGAAGAGGCTGCGCCCTTGGACGTGGACAGCCCCTCCTGTTTCTTCATCTCAAAATTTATCAATAATAATTCAAAATTCATAAATTCATTTATTTATTTAATCCATTGATTTTAAATTCAGAAATGTTGAGAAGTTTCCCAACTAAATTTTAAAACAATACATTTGCTTTATATAACAAAATTAAGAAAATGAATTTAGGAATTGATTTGAAAAAAAATTAAGAAAATGAAATTATGAATTAAGAAAATGAATTTATGAATTGATTTGAAATTTAGAAATGAAATAACTACCGTTTCATAAATTAAGAAAATGAATTTATGAATTGATTTGAAATTTAGAAATTAAATAACTACCGTTTCGCTCTATGAATTGGGTTGGGATTCAAAGTTTTTTAAGTGTAAAATTAACTTCTGTAAAATACACTATGAACAGTTAGTTTTTAACTACAATGTATAATTAGTCTGAAAAAAGTTGTGCGGTGTGTTTCGCTGTTTAAAATTTTAGAATTTATAATAAATTTAAATATATAAATTATCGCAGTTTACTATGGGCATCCAAACTTAAATACTTTTAGAAAATAAAGAATACGAAGCACATAAAACTAAACATTGTCGAGGGCTTGCTTGTAAATTTTGAGTTAACGAAGAAGCGTATTTTTTCGCTTTTTAACATTAATTTAATAATTTTAGAATTTACTAAATTTGTTTATTTCGTAAATTTAAGAGATTTTATTAAAATAGCTAACGTAAAACTATTTAAAAAGGTAATGAAACTTGTTAAAATTACCACATTTGACAAAATGTATACACGAAGTTGAAATTTTTAAATACAAATTATAGATGATGATTCTTATAATTTTAAAAATTTCAAATAAGAATTGACAACTCCTATATCTAGGAACCTTTTGTATTGTTTTAAAATTTGTGATTTAAAAATAAACAAAGATTTTTAAATTCAAGTTTCTAAACTTTAATCAAGTCATTTCATTTCGAAATCCATATTTCAAACATTAATTAATATAACTAAAACATCGAAATTCATTATTACCGTTTTCGATGTGCGTTTGAGATTTGTGATTCTATGGACGTGTTAATTTAGATTCTGTAAAATGATAAATAAATAATAAATAAAGTGTATTACGGGTATTTAAAATTTTTTTCAAATGCCGTGTATTGAAATACCGTGTATATGTATTTCGCGTGTTGAATTAACGATTACAGCACATAAACATATACAGCACAAACAATAATAGTTTAAAACAAGCTTTAAGAAAAAAGCCACTAAAAAAACCTAAGCCGTTTCCTAAGCCTAATCAAAACCTAAAATTTTAGTTAATTTATTTTTAATTTGTGTGTTATACATTAATAACTGAAACGTTACGAATCTAAGGATCTTTAGAACTCGTGGATTTTTTGATCAGGGGATATAATGATCTGCTTTCGCTTTCAATTTTTTTTGCAATTTTCGATGCTGAAAGTTTTTAAAGCCAACAGGCCAAAGAAAGCTAAAACCTTAAAGCGATCGACAAAATAACTAACTTTTTTAATGCCAAAACATAATCATTGAATCGTCAGAGTGTGAAATGATTGTTTTGTTTTTAAAATTTTTTATAATTAAAATTAAAGACATTTTAAAAGATTTTTGTAATCATCTCCTCAGGTCTGTTCTGCTCTGGTAAACACCCTTTTGTTCTGAGCTGTTTTCTCTATATTAAAACCGTTTATAAAAATCTTTTTAAAGATCTCCTCGGTTCTGTTCTGTTCTGGGAAACGCCTTTTTTGTTTTGTTCTGTCTGGTTCTGGTTCTGGAAAACGCCCTACCCCAACTAGATGACAGACAGTTAGTTTCTTGTTAATTTCTTTGACTACAATAGCCTAACAAAAATTGTTTCAGATGTGTTAGTAACAAATTTCAAACAAACTTTAAAAGAAATTATAAATTTACTATAAATTTACTAGGCGTCAAACTTCATTACTGTAACAAAATAGAGCTAATGTAGTCGAAAAATACAGGAAAATATGTCAGCGGTATGGTTGAAACAGGTTTCTAGATTTATTAAATAACCAAATAAATAAATAAAATACTTTGGTTGTGTCTTATTTGTTAATTTATTTTAATCTTAGCTCAAAATACAAAAATAAAAGATAAATCAAATTTATTACTAAAACAAAACTACAAATAGCAATCTTTGCGAAATAATCACCGAAATCGGTTTTTTGACAAACTAAACTATAGGTAAGCCAAATTTAGCTGGTGCAATCGATCATAATCACATAAAATATTAATTTGCGTACAACACGACTAACTTTGCAATACATCCTTTGAATTTGAGTTCAGTGTTTTTACAAAAAAAAAACAATCATGGTACATAGAAAAATATATATATATTTGATACATACAGCAAGTGTATCATGATTCTGAGCTACTAAGCTACTATTTAAGCAGCAAACGTTTCAAAATTTTCATTCTTTACCGTACTTCAAACCACCGTCTACAACTTCGGTTCAGTTCTGTCCGTTTCTTTTAATTTTTTATTTTATCATGGGTGGCAAGGGAGCGCCACGAGGCGATTTAGCCCCGTGGCGCCGCGCCAACCATTATTAGAGAACGTGGGTAGATTTTGAAATTCAGAACCTTCTTCTTCTTCTTTTTCTTCTTCTTCTTATTATTCCAACGCTCCATCCTTAAAAGCGATATTCCTCATTCGTTACTGATTGATCAAAAATTAACATGGGCTCCTTAGAAAGAAGAAGGAATTACGCAACTTTCTTAGGAAGCACTTTCTTCATTTAGGTCCTTGTTATCGATTTATTGATCAAAATAAAAAATTTGAAAAATAGACAAATAAAAAATCCCGCGAAATTGCCACTTTTTCAATTTGAAGGTTATATTTGTATGTGTAAGAAACAACTATAAATTTGAAAAAGTGGCGATTTCGCGCTTGTCAAAGATTGCTGTGAGTATGATTTTTTCAATTGACATTTCGTCAAACTAAAAAAAATGCAACAGTGCTGTGTGATTAGATCAATGTATAAACAAATCATTATCATATGGTAGAAATTTTTATTTAGTGAGCAGCTGGTCAAACCAAATGCAAACTTTCTATAGTCCACATAATCTCGATCTCAGACTAGTCCACATCTTTTCTGTCTAAACATACGCCCGGGGATAAAACGCCCCTTTTTCCTGCTCTATTCTTAGAGCATTTTTCAAAGCTAGTTTTATTTTATTCAGAGCTATGGTTGAGTTATATCTGGCTGACGCTGAAAATTAGAATGCAGACATGAGGGGACCAACTAAAATTGTGCGGTAATGACGTTTTTTTTAAAAAAACAAATAAGAACGCAGAATTTTTTTTTAATTTTACCTTTTTACAAAATATACTAGAATTAACCATCTTTAGCCCTTTAAAAATTTGCATTTGGGTTTTAAATTAAATAAATGGATAAATAATTATTAAAATAAGGATTTTGATCTTTATTATTAAACCGATTTCGTTAAAAATTTTGAATGGTTTTGTGGTTAAATATCCGATTCAATATTGCAATTTTCGCGGTCAGCTAGATTTTATTTGCCTATAGGCAAAGTTTCTTTGCCGTTAGGCTCGTTATTTCTAGAGCAATTCACTCTTAAAATTCACTAGTCTCCGCGTATTCTTTTTGTGCTTATATTCTTTTATTTATTCTACTTATTTTTAAATCTTTTCTTATTATTAGATTCTTTTAAGATTTTGTTTCCTTAAAATAAGTTATTTTCTTAAAAGCTTACGTTATTTCAAGTTAGTTCCCTTAGTTAAGATCTGTAAGTGGTTATCTGGATTTATATTTTCTCCTTACAATTTAATAGTTATGAAGAATCTTTAATTTAACTAACGGTTTTTTATTCTGCTAACAATATCAAAAAGAAACGAAAATAAAATACTTATTTTAAATAAAAAAGTAATAAATTTAAAAATCCAAAAGAAGAATTTTAAAATATTCCATCACGGAAGACAGAAAAACCACCAAAAGTTCTACAGCAACTCGCGGTAAGGGAAATTTATTTTCTAAGTTTACTTCAAATATTTCCGAACAACAAAAGACTGATTGCCAACCTCGTTTTGAAGCTTGAAGCTTTGAAACAAAGCACGCTCTTCAGAACTAGAATCTGAAGAAGAATCTATTAATTTATCAAACTTGTTTTTGCAATTAGCTTTTAACCAAAATCAATTAAATTTAATATCCATCGCCGGCCCGCTTCAGCTATAAAAAAATACTTCTACTACCCCAAATATGGATAATAACACAGCTCATGTAGGCGTGCCCAATATAAATCATTTCACTGGCCTTCCCGGTGAAGATATTGAGAGGTGGATCCCTACTCAATTCGAAATTTTTGCACAGGCCATGGGTTGGACCGAGAAAAATATGAATAATAAAGTCCGGATGTTTCTTAAAGGAAGGGCAAGGTCCGTGTTTATGGAGCTTCCCAGGGAAGATCGCGAATTAGTAAACTGGAATAATATTCCTGCCCAACCAAACGCTAACCCTCCTACTACCGGGTCATATGGGTTAAAGCACTATACAATCCAAGCCTTGCAGGAGAAATTACCTAGGACATAACGCAGCTATCGGTCTTATTACCACAACTGAAGGCCAAAATAAAATAAATTCCAAACAGGAAGAGTCCCAAATTGATGATCGCGTCACAAAGTTAGAACAACAAATTCGCCGCATGTGGGATAAGCGTAATACTAATTCTAACCCAAATAAACGGTTTAAACCAAAAGGTCGGTCCTACAACAATAATTTTCGCAACATAGGAAATCGAGGATACAGGGCACCACAAAACAATTATCACCGTTTTAATAATTTTGCTCAAAACCAACAATTCTACCAAAACCAATATTGCAATACCGGTTGGCAAGGTTCTTTTTTCAATCCCAACCGTAAATATAACAATTTTAACAATAACTGGCAGCCCAACACTCAACTTTTACAGGTCCCACCACAACATTACCCAATTACCCATCAAGCCGCAGGGTACCCACCCCCCAAAAAAAAACCAAATAAAAGTTATAACTAATTTAAAAATTTAGCAAAACGACCATCTAGGATCAACTCTATAACTCATTCAGCACCCGAAGAGAGACTGCCGAGGTCTGTCATGACACCTGAAGAGAAACTTTGGGCAAATTATGCCAAAATCATGGAGAAATCAATGGACAAAGAGGATACACAGTTGGATCAAGAAATAGGTAAGACTAACATTAATATGATAAATATTGAATTAAATTCTGAAGAAGAAAAGGAAAATTTGCATTCAAAGTCCGAAAGTGACAAAGAAAATCAGCCAATCCCATTATTGGGCATATCAAAAGTCCAGTTAAACAAAAATGTTGTAGAAAACCCACTTTCTGAAATAAAGAATAACAGTTCTTCACAGATTTCACTCGGTCTTGCTATCAGTGATTCTAAAGGAGATTATTATCATAGCAAACCTCTGTTGTTTTCTAGATCAGGAAATGAGACTTCTGTAAATTCAATTGATTTAAAAAGGTCAAAAAGTTGCGAAGTTATTTTTCGAAATTACAATTTTCTAAAAACATCTATAAATCATAACGATTTAAAACAAAGTCAAACCAATCAACCAATCAGCTTGTAAACCCACGTGGTATTACCAAAAGTTTTAGCCTCTTAAATCTGTTTTCAATAATTAATGTTTTGTTAATCACAACATGCTTTTGGCCTCCTGCCGCCGCGTTTTATATCAAAGGAACACCCTCATGCCTTCAGGGCCAATGCCTTGTAACACCATTTCCTATCCCATAATTTGGACGACCCCAAAAATACCTGAGTGTAGCGTTGATACTGGGGAACATTCTACTGCTGTCACGCAAACACATCTCCAACTTTATGTCACAAACCATGAACTATATAGAAGTAAAGCAGTACAATGTATTCTACGCTAGCAAATCAGTTTGGACATATTTCTTTGCAGTTGAACGACGAGTAAAGCATGGAGCCAAATCTATTTTGGTGGATAGCGAAGCTTGTCATCAAATGCAAAAGTTTAAAAAAATGCCAAATACTTGTCACCTGATGGTGACATTTTGTCAACAAATAATAAGTTAATCGAACCTGATTCTAGGGGAGGTATCAAATGTTGCAAGTATATCAAGACAGAAGTTTAAAATTGCGTTCTAATAAATAAAAGTGTCTATAAACGTCATGGGGCTGACCAATCCCTAGAATCCCCAGCTGGTCCCGTAGGCCATTGCAAATATCAAAAATGGTCAATGTAGTCTGAGTAACCTATCTTACTTGAGATGGATCCCTGACTTAAAAGAAAAATGTCGCTTGCTCCCATCGGAGCGACTTTTAGGACATATGATGGGATATAACTTCCTACCAGATCACTCCAATTTCGGTCTCACCTTTGCCGAGGATAAAACAGAAACAACGGTCGATTGTTCTGGTAAACGCTTATTTATTTCTCAAAAAGGTATTCCTGTACGTTTCTTAGACAGAAAAACCATTCCTAAGAAATTACTCACTACATACTGTGTCAAAAGAGAAATTAACCCTTGGGTAAGATTTAAAGAAACTAATAATATAACTGGTATTGTTCAACAGCGCAATCGTGCTGCAATCGTGTTGGCAAGCCAAATTTCCAAAATAGCTCAAACTTTTTTTAATCCTTTTAACAACTCTAGAGTTCGCAGGGAAACAAAAATTAGAGATGGAATTGTAACATCATCTCAGCTTGCAGCAGGTCTTGAAGGTCTTGCGCTAAAATTACATAGGCAATCCTCCTTTTTGTTTCAACACCAAGTCACATATGTTTGCTCTGCCATACAAGATATTGTTCAAATGCTAAATATTGCCCTAACACAAAACCCAACCCTATCTGTTAGGTTAATGCTCAATCGTTTTGATATCATAGCTATAAATACTGCTAATATTATACAAGTATATCCTTGTAAGGTATTGCCTAAAACAGAATACTTCTTTTCAAAACAACCGCCAAAACATTGTTATGGTCATATACTATTAATTTATTATCATAGAGTTATAACTTTACACGGTTGGCTTGTTAACAACATTATTTTTATAGAAGCAAAGATGAAAAACTAAGCAAAATTAAATTCGCACGCCGTTTTGATTATTACTCTGTTAAACGTGCTAAAATTCCTGAGATAGATAACCCCATCGTTTTTACAAACCATATACTACAAAACTGGAGTACCATACAAGCTCACATAGATCTTAATGATATCATGTCTACTTTAGATCAACCTCTTCGGATTTTCGCCTAAAAACTAGGGGTCGCACAATCAACTAAACCAGATCTCTCAGCAGACGCTGGAAATTTGGCTCAAGGTATTTTGAGCAAAAGCTTCTCGTCCACCATATTTAAAGAATTCGGCTCTTTATTAATGTACCAAATAGTCACTATAGCCATAGCCTTCTATGTAATATTTTTATTTGTTTTTAATGTAATATCTGGTGGACCAGAGTTTTTGATGCGGCTGAATTTAGGCAATTTGTTGTTTAGCTGTTTTACACCGCTTGTAGCAGCTACTAACTATTGCTACAGACGGTTAAACAATCGCAACACTACACCTGTAGACAGCTATATTGTATTGGAACCAAAGGAAGAAGGGGTCCCCCTACGAACACTCAATAATCAAATGACAACTTACCCACTATCAACAATATTAACATACCCAGTTCATCTAATAGCCTCCAACAATGGGTCGATTCCTCCGTTTCAAAACCAAACTTTAATCAAGGTCCCATTGAGGCCCATACCCTATGTACCCATAGCCCCTCATACAAAAGCTTTAGAACGCCCATCAGTCTTAACAAACGTTAACTCATCTCTTCTTTAGGCATATCCACCCAAAAACTTTAAATCTCCAGTAAGATCCCCTACCCACAAAATTGTAATGAGATGAACTAAACAAAAAGCTCCTTTAGCTCCTACAGTGATATATGCGTTAGTAATATTAGTATTCCTTAGGCGAATTAATCAAACCAACGACCCCTTGAGTTAGAGTGTGTGCTGACTTATTATTCCGCACAGCGGAATCAGCTGGAACAGGATCGCGAAATCTCTCAGCACGTAACGGTTGGAGGTGTCAATAGATACCAGGGTCGTGAAAACGACCTGGTGATCATATCAACAGTCCGGGAAGTGAGTCGGGTTTTTGAGGGATTATAAACGTACAAACGTCTCCCTCTCAAGAGCCCGATCGATTATATTTATCGTGGGAAATCATCGGACCCTCTGAGTAGATGGCGTGTGGTCTCAGGTAGTGGCTCACATGCGCAAAAAAATGCATTGTTGATGCATTTTTTTGTGAATGCACTCCCTGGTTACTTCGAATCATCTCCAGACACTTGGTATGTATCCCAGGGTCGTTTAAAATCTATTACATAAACGAGCTTACCCAAAATTTAGCTTTAATGGGACATATATATATTTTTAAAATTTTTATTGTAAAAACTTTTTGTATATTTCTTTAATAAATTATGGTATTTTTAAATATTAAAGTTCAAAAATTTTAAAAATCAAATTCAATTTATAAAAATTCGTACTCTATTTGAACCAAAATTTAAACAAAAATTAATAATAATAATAATTATATTTTTTTAAATCATATAAACTAACAAATTTTATTATACTTTTTGTAAAAAATCATTTTTGTATATATAGAGCACTTATTTTTATCTCCCATATATTGTACATTTTTGGTATCGAAAAAGTTATTGTATATTAATCTTTTTGTATTTTTAGGCATCCGGTGATAGATGTACTTCACATACGGGTCCATCTGGTATCTAATGAAAACTTTGGTAATGGTATTCTTTGATGGTGGTCTTATAATATTTTTTTTGTATTACTCTCACTTATATATATATATTGTATTGATTTTGTGATATTCTATACTATTGGCTCAGGTTGGCTGTGATATTTTACATAAGTCGCAGGGACGTGACTTCCTCTGCGTTGCGAGATGTAACTAGGAATCGACCGGGGCCCCGGCCCCGGCCCCGGCTTGCC
>JASAMX010018622.1:0-21394 GCA_030248175.1 Microlaimidae sp. YZB2_3 | reverse complement strand
GGCAAGGGTTGGATACACTCACGGTGAAACAAGACCGTGTTGGGCACGCAGAAGAAGAGGATGAGCTGAAGTTTTCAGCTCTTTCAAAAAGTTCTTCCAGAAACTTCTTCTTGGCTGATTTCTGGGGATACAAAGTTAAAACGATAAGCTGGTTACCTAAATATTACTTAAGGTTGGAGTGAAACCTTACCGTGTTGGGTGCAAAGAAAAGTGAGGGCTGAAGGTGATCAGCCCCTACAAAAAGCTAAGTGGTAAAAGTTCTCCACGCCAGAACGTCTGTATAGAAGAAGGGCAATTTTGATTAGATCCTACGCTCCTGTATTGGCAGTTTGAAACCTCACTGTGTTGGGTGTAATAGGAAGGTTTTTTAAAACCAATGAGGTTCAGTTTTTACAAAAAGAGAATGGAGAAAGATCCGTAACAAACGCAGTTTCCACTCTTGTTGAATGGAGAGTCGTTAGTTGGTGGCAGTTATGAGCAGGTTGCAAAACATTAATGAGGTGGTTAAGATTTAAAATGAGTTAAGACTGGAGAATTTCAGTCTTTACAAAAAATGGGACGAAAAAAGAATTATTTGTGTTTTGTTGACAATGGCGTTGATGGAGGTGATAACAGTTGGGGAATAGTCTGCGCTATGAAACATCAATATTTCCAGTGCTACAAAAGAAGTTGATTATTATTAAGGAATTTTCCAGTGAATTCCTCTTCAAAAATGAAAATTACCAATATCAAAAGCAACTACATTAAAGAAGGCTTCGGGTGTCCTGCAGTTAGCTGAAAAGTTTATAAGCTATTTCTGGAACATTAAAATTACGGGTGCGAGATTGAGATTTATGTTGAAGACTGTTTGCTTTCAGTCTTCTTCAAAAATGCCACAGAAATGAGTAAAAACTTGGATTTTTACGAATCCTAATTGAAGGCTTAATCTCGTGAGTGAATAAATCACGGAGGAGAAACCGAGGTGTAACGAGTTTAAAATTTAGAGATGAATAGTGAACTTAACTTGGCAGTTAAGCCCCACAAAAAGTTACACCAAGGTCTCAACTTTGATTTGAAAAAGCGAAAACCGAACACTTGAAGGATAGTAGGTATTTTCAACTCTGGGATTATTCCTTCAATGGAACATTTAAAATACTAGTGTAATTTTTACTATTTCTTTATGAAAATTAGAGGTATTGGGTTAGGAGAGGGAACATCATATTTGTTTGTGTCATATAAGATGTTTTTGTGCGACCGGTTAAAATAAGGGTGTGACCGTGTTAAAATCAAGTGTTTACATAATTTAAAAACGACTTT
Organism: Microlaimidae sp. YZB2_3; assembly: GCA_030248175.1. Classification (NCBI taxonomy): domain Eukaryota; kingdom Metazoa; phylum Nematoda; class Chromadorea; order Desmodorida; family Microlaimidae; species Microlaimidae sp. YZB2_3. The sequence continues at coordinate 20,098 of JASAMX010018622.1, read as the reverse complement.
GTGTAATGAAATGCGCAGCCGCTGAGTGGTTTGTTTACAACCGATTACACAAATAGAATTTATTATAATTTTTACGTTACAATAACAAACCGCGTTGCGGCGAACATAATAGTTAAATTTTGCATTAAGCACTAGTAATATTAAATGAAAAATTTTAAGGCTCTAGCCTGAAAGACAAGTTTTTACCTGGGTTAGTTTTACCCAAAGGCACTAACAAAAGAAAACAAACGAAAAACGGTAAATGTTACGCGATAAATTATTGAATGGGTTTTCTATGTGACTAGTAATAGAGGACTTAAATTTTAGTGGATGCAAAAAGGGAGTTTAAAAAAAATTTGCAATTTTTTAAAACAATCTCAAAATTAACACGGTTGAATTTTAACGGTGTTAACGCGGATGACCGCTTCCAGAAGGATTTGCTAAAACTCCTAACTTAGAATTTTTAGTTACTTAATTTAAATTAAATTACAAGCAATTTTCTAAATAAAAAGATACCTTTACCAAATGGTTACCTCGATGCCATTCCGCCATATAGTTAGATCGGGATCGCCAGAAATTTGTCCTAACTCATGAAAAACAACTCAGTCAGCCACTGAGTTATTTTTCCTCAAAAACACTTCCTACCTAAGTTGGCCGAGACCAACTGCAGAGTGCCGGCGTCTCAAGTTTGATCATTGTAAAAATATAGGTAAAAGTATAAATAAATACCTAATCTGGGCCGACTTTAGGTGGGTTTCAATCCTGTGGTGGTAGATACGACTATTTGATAACAGTAAGCGCAAAACAATAATACGAAACCCACTGGGCCCACACACCGTGCGGAGCAATTAGACTGCTTGAAATGGTTAAATTTGGCACGCGCGGCGACCGGCGCGACTACTGTAGATTTGTATACTACAGATTTATTATAATTTAAATAAAATGAAACGCACTTGAAAAGCGGACGGAATGGCATTATTTGATTAGCAATTTTACGTATTTAATTTATTGAGCCTAAGCTACCACGCGCTCTCCGCCACAGAAAATTTAAAAAAAAGCCGAGTGCAGACTATTATAAAGTTACATTATCGTTGATTATTAAACATTTCTGTTTAAAAACAATGTTATTGTAGCGGTATAAGTAATTTTTTAAAGTTTTTAGTTGTTTTGACTATGCGAAGTGCAAATAATGCAAATGCATGAAATTTGAAATTTTGAAGAAAAGTGAAATTTTTACGAAAAAATTATGGGCGAAAAAACGTTTTGGAACTTAAACATAGCGTTATTTAAACGTTTTCTTAATAATTTCCGGCCAATATGGTTAAAAATGAGTAAAATTGATTTAGTTTTGAATATAATACCTGTTACAATGCTCCAAAACAAAACAGGTGTTTTTTGAGAATTTTCCGAATTTACTATGGGTATTTTTGGAGAAAATGTTTATTGGGGATTTTTCAACGCAGGATAACGTTCAATACGGCGTAAGAAAGAAACAAATAATTCAAATCAAAAATGCCCCCTTTGCATGGTCGTTTTAAGCTATTTAAAGTATTTTTTACCACTTGAAAATGGTGATATTTTCAAAATTTTTTTTAGCAGTTTGATACCTTTAGTACATTATTAAAAATTTAAAAAAACCTTAAATAATAATTTCATAATAAAGCCCAGACGATTTTTGTTTTTTTTTGATATATAGAAATAGTTTTTAGCACTTCTAGAGCTTGAGTAATAACGCTTTAAAAAAAGTTGTTTTTTTTTTCACGTTATAAAAAATATTGTTTTCTGCATGTGTAAATTCAAATCCAAATACCAAACGACAGGAACGTAATACCATATATAATTGCATACCGTTATAACCGCCTACTAATAAAGAATAACCTCGTATTAATTATGACGCGTTATCTATATTATTAACAAAAATACAAGCAGATTTTCGAGGGAAAGTTTTTGGCATATTTAAATTTTAAGTTCAATTTAACATAAAATTGGCACCGAGCCAAAAAAATGAAAATTTAAGTTTTCAAAAAATTTTCGTTATTTTTCTGAGTAAAATGATATGCTTTTTTGTGTTTTGGTTGTTTCTTTACCAAGTTATTGCAAAAACAAAAAGTGGCCCGCCGCATATTTTGCTATATTGAGTTTGGGCCCCCTCTGGTACGAATTAAATTTAGCAATAAATTCTTCTTTTTTTATTTAAAAAAGTTTCTTGAGTCTTCAAAATAGGTTTTGTAAAAATTAATGATTCTCTTAGAGTAGCAAATTTATGTTTAACCTAATATTAGCAAAATTATGTTAAACACGCATCAAAAACATGGAGTTTTAGATTTTAGTATTTCCGTCATAAAATCGCTTATACATAATCCGACAATGCATAGTTCACCTAAAAGTTTATAGTGTAAATTTACATGTAAATTTTATGTAAAACATTTTCTTTGGGTCTCACAGTAAATATTACACTTTTATATAAAGAATAACGACAAAATTCAAATATACATAAAAGTCTCGAAGAGGATTTTTTATGTAAAAGAAGGCGAGATAAAAACATCCGCCAAAAATACTTAAAAATTTCTTACGAGATAGAATTTTTAAACACAAAACAATAAATGGTCGTTATAATACGTCATAGAATAATGACCCAAAAAATAAACGGAATAATAATTAATGAATTTATTATTAAAATGTACATTTCCATCTAAATTTACTCCCTCGTTGTACCGCTCCAAAATATTTTTTTTAATTTTAAATTAAACCTGTTTTTCAATTTTAAACGGTAAAAGGTAGGAGTTAAGTTGAGACGAAACGTGTAGGTTTTATTAATGGATTCAGGAATTATTAGTTAGTTTACTCTATGTTGTATTCAATTTTTGTATGATAATTGCCCTTTCATTTTTTTTTCAAAAATCGTTTTTCGTAAGAAATTTTCGAGTATTCTTTGAGCCCGGTTTTATTCGCCTTCTTTTTACTTATATCAATTTACAAAATCCTCTTCAAGACTTTTCTGTACATTTAGATTTCCGTCGTAATTCTTCATTGATAGCTATGCTGCAATAAGCAAGTCTAAGGCACAAAAAAATTTTTTACTGATAAAAGTAGTGTTTTTATTTAATTAATTGGGTCAAACTAGAATAAAATTATAACACATATATAAATACACATACATAAACTAAAAAGTTTTACAAAAATTTGCACGTGCATTCCTAGGTACTCGTAGCAAAACATGACGCAAAATAATTGATAAAAATATTTTATTTTGAAAAAAAAAAGACTTATGATTCACGTTATCGTGGGCGAAATATAAATTAAACTCAGTTAGTTTAGTTTAACTGCTAAAATGCAGATGTTTTTAATATTTTTTAAAGTGTTTCCGTCTCTTAGCTTTTCGTTCAATAAATTTTATTCTAAAAAAAGCGATATATAAATCAAGTTGAATAATACTACACGGATTTCGAAGAAAAAGAAACTTTTGTTTTAAGTTTGTCTGAATACAATTGATATTATTTATTTGATAATATTTGTCTGATACCAGTTGAAATGATAGATTTATTTTTGAATTAAAATTGTTCAGCTACAGTGTATGGTTTTTATATGTGGTTTAACTATTTTAAATTAAACGAGTAAATAACTATTAAGGCCGGTTCACACCGGACGGATAGCGGATAGCAGATAGCCGATAACCGTTCACACTGGAGTAAAATAACCTCAGATAGCGGATAGCAGATAGCAGATAGCGGATAGTACGTTCACAGCAGAATTGTCTCGGATAGCAGATAGATGATAGTGGATAGCAGATAGCAGATAACCGTTCACACCGAAGTAAAATAACCTCAGATAGCGGATAGCAGATAGCAGATAGCCGATAACCATTCACACCGGAGTAAAATAACCTCAGATAGCGGATAGCAGATAGCAGATAGCGGATAACCGTTCACATCGGAATCGCCTCGGATAGCAGATAGCGGATAGTGGATAGCAGATAGCAGATAACCGTTCACACCGAAGTAAAATAACCTCAGATAGCGGATAGCAGATAGCCGATAACCGTTCACACTGGAGTAAAATAACCTCAGATAGCAGATAGCAGATAGCCAATAACCGATCACATCGGAATCGCCTCCGATAGCAGATAGTGGATAGCAAATAGCAGATAACCGTTCACACCGGAGTAAAATAACCTCAGATAGCGGATAGCAGATAGCAGATAGCGGATAGTACGTTCACAGCAGAATTGTCTCGGATAGCAGATAGAGGATAGTGGATAGCAGATAGCAGATAACCGTTCACACCGAAGTAAAACAACCTCAGATAGCGGATAACAGATAGCAGATAGCGGATAGTACGTTCACAGCAGAATTGTCTCGGATAGCAGATAGAGGATAGTGGATAGCAGATAGCAGATAGCCGTTCACACCGAAGTAAAATAACCTCAGATAGCGGATAACAGATAGCAGATATCCTATAACCGTTCACACCAGAGTAAAATAACCTCAGATAGCGGATAGCAGATAGCAGATAGCGGATAGTACGTTCACAGCAGAATTGTCTCGAATAGCAGATAGAGGATAGTGGATATCAGATAGCAGATAACCGTGCACACCAAAGTAAAATAACCTCAGATAGCGGATAGCAGATAGCAGATAGCCGATAACCGTTCACACCGGAGTAAAATAACCTCAGATAGCGGATAGCAGATAGCAGATAGCCGATAACCGTTCACATCAGAATCGCCTCAGATAGCAGATAGCGGATAGTGGATAGCAGATAGCCGATAACCGTTCACACTGGAGTAAAATAACCTCAGATAGCGGATAGCAGATAGCAGATAGCGGATAGTACGTTCACAGCAGAATTGTCACGAATAGCAGATAGAGGATAGCGGATAGCAGATAGCCGATAACCGTTCACACCGGAGTAAAATAACCTCAGATATCGGATAGCAGATAGCAGATAGCTGATAGTACGTTCACAGCAGAATTGTCACGGATAGCAAATAGAGGATAGCGGATAGCAGATAACCGTTCACACCGGAGTTAAATAACCTCAGATAGCGGATAGCAGATAGCAGATAGCCGATAACCGTTCACACTGGAGTAAAATAACTTCAGATAGCGAATAGCAGATAGCAGATAGCGGATAACGGTTCACATCGAAATCGCCTCGGATAGCAGATAGTGGATAGTGGATAGCAGATAGCAGATAACCGTTCACACCAAAGTAAAATAACCTCAGATAGCGGATAGCAGATAGCAGATAGCCAATAACCGTTCACACCGGAGTAAAATAATCTCAGATAGCGGATAGAATAGCAGATAGCCGATAACTGTTGACATCGGAATCGCCTCGGATAGCAGATAGCGGATAGTGGATAGCAGATAGCAGATAACCGTTCACACCGGAGTAAAATAACCTCAGATAGCGGATAGCAGATAGCAGATAGTGGATAGTACGTTCACAGCAGAATTGTCTCGGATAGCAGATAGAGGATAGTGGATAGCAGATAGCAGATAACCGTGCACATTGGAGTAAAATAACCTCAGATAGCGGATAGCAGATAGCAGATAGCGGATAGTACGTTCACAGCAGAATTGTCTCGGATAGCAGATAGAGGATAGCGGATAGCAGATAGCAGATAACCGTTCACACCAAAGTAAAATAACCTCAGATAGCAGATAGCAGATAGCGGATATTACGTTCACACCGGAATTGCCTCGGAAAGCAGATAGCAGATAGCGGATAGTACGTTCACACCAGAGTAAAAAAATGGCCTCAGATAGCGGATAGCAGATAGTGGATAGCAGATAGCAGATAGCGGATAGTACGTTCACACCGGAATTGCCTCGAATAGCAGATAGCAGATAGCGGATAGTACGTTCACACTGGAGTAAAAAAATGGCCTCAGATAGCGGATAGCAGATAGCAGATAGCAAATAGCGGATAACCGTTCACACCCGAATTGCCTCGGATAGCGAGCAGATAGCAATGGAATCGGATAGCGAATAAGGTGAGTTGCTGCATGCAACAACTTTGTACTGCTGGCAAGCTAAATTAAAGATATTTTTTCTTTTGTTTTTTTTACCTTTTTATTGATTTTACAAAAATATTTTTTAAATTTCGATTGTTTAAAATAAAATATTTTTGAAGTATTTTTTGAAATTTTTTTTTGAAATTCAGTTGATTTCATCAAAACCTATTGTATTTAAAAAGGTTACAAAAATCTACAAGGTATTTTTTTAATTTATGTATTGGGTTTATGTATGTTAAAATATATTTAATTAGTATTAAAATACTAAATATATACTACTTTTTTTAGGGAAAAGTATTTATTCAAAAGTATCGATACTATTTTGAAAAGGTCGGTATTTTATTGGTATTGTATTCAATTTTTTAAAAAGTATGAAATATTTTGGAGTATTCGAATACTAAAATATTTATAAAATACTAATTAAATACTGTTTTTTGCAAACTTAATCAAACAGGTTCTCTCACTCGAAAAATTAGCACTCAGATGATTTTGTTAATAAAAATATACGGCAGAATAAGTCGAAATGATACGTTGGCTGACTGTGCGTTAAAAATTGCAATTATTCGGGAGGGCTGGAGCTCCGGAGCTCCACCCTTTTTGTACTAATTTTATGAATGATTAAAGAGTGATTCAATATATTATTTTGTCAAAATTTTTACAAATTAAATTTTTTCCAAAACTTATTTTAATTAGTAAAAATAGTCCTACAAAGAAATTTAAAATGCATTTCAAGCTTAAGCCTCAAATTGTTTATTTAAGGGGCGGAGCATTGGAGCTCCGGAGTTTCCTTCGCTTTAAATAGCCGTAGCTTCGGAGCTTTATATTGGAAGGTAGGAACATTACTAATAAGCATTTTAGAAAAAATTAATTTACGAAGAAAATCAAAAATTTCGTTCAAATCTTTATTATAAAAAATATTATTTACTTATTACAAACAATTTTACACAAAACCAAAAACACCAAATTTTTGTTTCCAAGAACGTTTGCGCTTGTGTACTATTTTGCCAGCGTTTGCAGTTACATGAAAAAAACGAAAAAAGCGGGAAAAATTTTGTCGCGGATATTTTTTCCTCGAAAAAAATTCTTCCGCGGTAAAAATTTTTTCCTCATAAATTGTTGTTATGGAAATATTTAGCTACAACGAATGAAACATACAATCTATTTTTCTTAATGATTTGAATAACTAAATAGTCTATTTAGCAATAAATCCAAGAAAAATTTTTTAGCAAAAACAGTTTAATATTAAACTGTTTAACTCCCATAGTTTACCAATTATTTATAAAATTGCTCAATTTGGAACAAAAATGCATTTTTTAAAAATATAAGTTGACAGTTTACTGGTGACTATGGTTGAATTACATCAGGCTGACCTCGTAAGTTTCTACTGAAGCTCGAGACATGAGCGGACCATTTAAATTAAGTCTGTTTAAGGCCTATCTTATATTCCCGCCAAACTTTTTTTGTTTTGTAGCTTTTTAAATTTGGATAGATATCTTATAAATTTGTAAGTTAGTTATACTTATTTGAAAGGTACATGATTTTTTATTCCCTCGTCAATTATATTTTTAAAACACTACCACAACCTTCAATCCTTGAACAGTTTAAAAAAAAGATGATCCTAGTCGATTGCTGACAAAAAAACAGAAACAACGTTTCGTAATCAGCATTGGAAAAATCTGGAACAAACTTAACCGATAGTTTTAGATGAGATTTAAAAAGGTCACAATTGATTGAAAATTTAATGGAATTATGATCAGATAAAGGAAAACCTGGCAAAATTTTTATGTCTCGCAAAACTTCAGTAAGGTTGGTCAAAAGTAGATCTAAAAGTTATTGTTCCTAGTAGGTTTCTTAAAAAAATGAGTTAAAGCAAGTTCGTCAAATAAATTTATCGACTCTTCTTTATTTTGTTTCTTATATTTAAACTAAAAATTACACCAGTCACAACCTGGTAAATTGAGTCTGTCAATTATTTTCAAAAAATGATATAGTTAATTCATTTTTAAAAGTTTTAGGAACAAAATTAAAAATCAAAATTTTAAAATCTTTTTAAAGTTTGATAGGCATTTTTAGTAGCCAAGGCTCTTATGTCCTTCCCTTTATTTCTTTAAAAGAACTATTTTTTGATTGTTTATACCCCAAATAACGTTATAACATAATATGCATCGATTTTATTACATAGATTCTGATTATTGCAATACTACTTTTGGATGTTTTAATTGTATTCAATTACAGTGTTGATATATATCCAATTTTATTTTTGTATTTTCTTTTTCAAATAACGAATTTTTTATTTCATTTCATTTCATTTTTCATTTCAAATAGAGCAAACCATTTATGCTACTTTGAAAGAATGCCTTACAAATAGAAGGCATGGCATTTCATTTCATAAAGATTTTAGTAATTGTATATTAATAAACGCATTGAATTGCTTCTTATTTTATTAATTAAAAAATACGTACGTAACTGTGGAATTTAGGGAATACAGACATGTAATTTTTTAAATTCTAAACGCATTTTTATTAATATACTTTGTAATTAAAAATACAAAATAAAAATATGCGTTTATTAATTTAGAGTTGTAAATTAATTACAAGCAATTTTTATGAAATAGGCCCCAGAGCTCGGATTAAATGCACGGAAATTTAACTCATAGTTAACCTGACCATGAGCGCTACTCCCCAAACGATACCGTAAAAGTTGGTTTTAATTTACCGACAAATCATATCACTGCGTTCGCTTTGTGTTTTGGGGAAAAATCCAAAGCTTTTTGAACAGGAAACGGAATATCTCACTAAATATTGGATTGATCTTAACAATCAAGGTATATCAAACCAAAGTGAAGTGAAAGTAGAATGAGCCGCTTTCTTTAAATACATATTTTATAATTTAAAGTTTTGTACGCATTGAGAAATCTTTCAAATACAGAATTATTGAAAAAACGTCATTTCTGGGTGGTCATATCTCCTGAACCACTGAATATATTCATGACAAAATTGTGGGCTATTAGGGGCAGGAGTAAGGCTTCACAAAAACATCAAAATCGAAAACAAAAAGTTTGACTCCGTACCGAGCTGTTAATTAAGTGAGCGAAGCTCCGAGCCCCGAAGAGGAAGTCAAGTGTGAAAGTTTTAGGATCTCTATTATTTTTTGTATTGCTTGCCAAATAACCAAATATAAAAATGGTTTCCTGCATTATGTAAATATTAATAAAAAATAAAATTAATTAATTTTATTAGTTTTAATTTTTTTGTTTTTTTTTCACGGGGTGGCCACGGGGCGATTTAACCACGTGACACAGCGCCAACGTGCCCTTATTGATCCATAAATAAACATGGACTCATTGAAAAAACGAAAAAAAATACGCAACTTTTCTAGGGTCCACTTTTTTTTCATTAAGGGCGTCGTTATTGATTTACTAATCAAAATAATAAACTAAAAAAAAGCGAAATAATAACTTTTAACAGCACAATAACAGCGTTCCGTTCGGGCAATAATAAGGATTGTAAAGAGCAGACAGCTTACAACTCCTCATAGAAACTGCACAACGTCGTTACTATGGCAAAATGAGCCACAGTTTACATAAAATATCTGTGTCAGTGACGCATTTTAAATTTAATTCGACCTTAATAACTACAGAATGAGTCACAGTCAGTTGTATTTTATAATGACAGTGGCTCATTGTGTCGTAGTAACGACGACAATAACATCAGACGGGAGCGCGACACGACGGTCCCTGGAGGCAAAAGGTACGACACGACGGTCCCAGGTCCCAGGGGGTACGAAACAATGCTCCCGAAAGAATGCATTGCATTGCAACTGTTGCAACGTTGAGAAAAATAATATTTTTACAGCATTAAAAAGCGTACAAATCAATTAAATTAGACTAAATAAAATATACAAATGATTTTAAAAGTTTACTATTTTAAGTTAAAGATAATTCGAAATGCCTTTTTATTCATTCTATTGTACTCTTTAAAGTTGAATTTTTGTTTTGATTTGAAATTAAAAATTGAATATATTATTCTCTTTAGACAAATTAAATTTTTTTGCATATAACGAGTAACGAGTATTTTATTACGTTTCAATGGAATTTAAGATATTTAACAAAATAAGTTATAATGCCGTAAATGCTATGAATTTCCTTATATTTTGTAAAAAAGTATATAATTTTACAACGGTTTACCAATCGTTCACTGAAAATTAATACGAGTAAAAACGCTAATTTAAAATATTGCGGCATGGATATAAATACATAGGTGTCTTGAAGAAATATCTTCTGCAAAAAACTTCAGAAAAAATACCTTCTTTGAGCAATAAATTATTCGGACTTTTAAAAAACTGTTTAGATTTTTTTAAAGGTTTTTTATGTTTTTAGTTTGATTTTAAGGTTTCGCTTAAGCTTGGGAAAACAAAATTTTCTTTTTTATGAATTTAAAAAACGTTTAAAAATATTCTTTTAGAAAATATTATGCAGAACGTATTTTTTAGTGCCAAATAAAGTGTTTTAAAAAAAATATATTTATATTTCATGTTTGTTTTTAAAACAAAACTAAAAGAAGCTCTACGTTAAAACTTGATGACAATAACAGGTAGAAAAACGAGCATTTTCTTATAAACACATCGTAGTTAAACCGCTCACCTTTTTATGATACATGTAAGTATACATATGTAGCTAGCATCCAGCACGATAATTACTAAAAAACCGCACATTACCGTTTAATTACAGTAAATATCGTGTTAGCTGACAGATATACTTACTTGATGAGCGGTTTAACTACGACGCGTCAATTGAAAATGTAACATTGTTTCCAGCTGTAGGAAACGTATTATGTACTCGGGACCGAGTACATATATCTCGGGACCGTCGTGTCGCACTTTGGGACCGTCGTGTCGTACCACCTAGGGACCGTCATGTCTTGGGACCGTCGTGTCGCGGGACCGTCATGTCGTAGATCCCAGGCTGTGCTCGGTTGGTAATTGGTCGCGGAAACCGCACCAGTTCCTGGAGCCATCTACTTTTGACTGCGCGGGAAACGTCGAAACAAAAAAACGAAATATTTTTTTTATTCCTGCATTACAAATGAAAAATTAGTTTAAAACTTTATTTGAAAAAAAATATATATATATATACGCAATCGTAGATGGTGTGGAAACGTCACGCGACAATTTATCCCCACGCCCCACGGCACCGCGCCAACTATAAATAGAAAAAGTGGTTAAATTTTGTAATTATCAAGTTCTTTTTTCTTATTCTTCTTATTATTTTTTTATTTTAAAATAAATAAATGCAATTATTGGTGGCGCGGGAGCACCATACGGCGATAGTTTCACGGTACAACTCCACAATAGTTGAGAACGTAGGTAAATTTAGTATGTCTTGTTCATATTCTTCTTATTATTATTAGTTATTTCAAACATTAAATTGCGCGGAAGCGCCACACGGCTATTTAGTTAGTTAAATACTTAAATTAATTTAAGTAAAATTTTAGTTATTTCAATGGGTAAATTCCCTATGGGCTTGTTGTAAAGTAAATGGCAGAAGACAATTTTTTAAGCCGCTAACACGCTAAAACCATTTATTTTGACCAAAAACTTATTAAAATGATAATTTATACATAAAATTAGCACACAAATTTAGAACGGAGCTCTGGAGCTCCAAAAACCGGTGTTTTGCTCCGGTTAAAAATTACTTTTATTATACTTTTACTTAAAAAAATAGATATTACTTTTACTTTACTTAAATAGAGTTTTGATCATTACTTTTAGTTTTACTTCACTTAAATTAAAAAATCACAAATTAATTTTACTCTTACTTTACTTAAATTAAAATTTTTAAAATTACTTTTACTTAAAATAATCCAAAATCAATACTTTTTACAACACTACAACGAACAACTGTTGCAGTTGCAGCCACGTTGGGTTTACCTTTAGTCCACAGTGTCATATTGATTTTTTATGTGGTGAAACACACACAACCGAGTTGTAGTTCCTCCATAGTCGAAGGGATTGGTATACCAATTAACCTTTAACCTTTACCTTAATTAAAAAAATTATGCCTACAGCAACTTTTGAAAATCACGAAATCGCCACTTCTTCAGATATAATTTTTTAATACAATTAAAAGTTATTTTAAAAGTAGCTTTCGTGGATTGGATTTCGTGATTTTGAAAGTTTGCTGTGAGCATGATTTTTTTCAATTACATCCCTCGTACTATAGAAAAACTACAACTTGGTTGTGTAATTGGTTTACCTTATAAAAAATCAATATTTTCTGGTCCAAATTTTTTATTTAGTGAGCAGCTACACATTCCTATAATGCTAAATTACTACAGTTCACATACGGACTTCCGTACAAACATATACACCCAAGGAGAAATCGTCCTTTACTGTTCTATTTATAGAGCATTTTTCATAGCCAGTTTCTAGTTATAAAAGTGTTATATTGGAATTTTAAGCTCTCTCCTCGGATGGCGTGTCGCGTACTATTCTTGATTCGCGGTTATATGCTTTATATATCGTCATTACTACGGCAAAATGAGCCACAGTTCGTATAGAATATGTGTGCCTGTGACTTATTTTAAATTTAAATAAGACCCTATTAATTACAAAATAAGTCACAGACACGTGTAATTTATAATGACAGTGGCTCATTTTGCCGTAGTAACGACGATATATAGGAATCGAAATGGGGCTAAAAATTCGAAATCTCCATATTCATTTGAGATCATTTTCTAAGCGCTCATTGGCTCAAAGTGATTTTATAGCGTGACAATTTTGAAGAAATTTTTAACAATGAACAACTTCTGTCTAAATGGGAAATTATTAACCATCGCGAAAATTAGTCTCAAAATGTGACTATATAATAACTTAAAACGTTGCGCAATTATAAGCTTTAGATTATTTATAAGGAGTGAAGCTCGGAATTCCTTCCGCCTTGATAGGTAATAGTTATATAAAAAATAAAAAAATTTAAAGTATAAAAACAAAAAATAAATTTTAAAGAAGTGGATGCTTGATTTATTAATTTTCAGTGTATAATTATGCGTGTTTTGTGCATTCTATACATACGTTTGCTTAAAATTATTAAAATTTTAAAAAAAATTAAACAAAATTTATATTATTCAAGCTTTAACAGAGGAAACAGTTGTTAAATTTAAATTAAAAATGCCACAAATGAATTTTCTATGAAAAATTTTTTGATCAGTTTATTTAACCTAAATCGAGTTATTTTCACTTGGGTTGGGTTACAATCAGGTTTTTTCATTGGGTTTTAACTGTCTGTTTTTGTCGAAGCTATGAGTATAGAAATTTGGCCAGAGAATGCAAACAGGTAATATTTTTTGTTGAAGCAACAGATAAAAATCGAGGTTGGAACAAGACGACATTATTCTGCTATCCATGATATGTTGGAAAATCCCTGTTATCTTGTGTTTTCGAATATGTCAAAACTTTTAAGGTGGCGAGTATATTTTTTTGTACACGTTACCAGATTAAACCGCAATCCAGATTTATTTGTAACCTTTGTTTTTTTTGCAAAAAACAATTTGCTAACACGTTGTTTATCATTAAAAAAAATTTGCCTGCTCTTGACTTTAAAAACAATTTAACCCCTCAAAACAGTGTCAAATCTTGCACTCTGCTCTTTGTGCATTGTTGACTCAGCAAATATCCTGTTTTTCATTTGACTTTTGCGCGGACGAACGCTGTTTTGTTTACAGCGGCAATCAAATCGGGCCAGTGAAAGATTTATTCACGCGATAAAAAAACGCCATCCCTTGTTTTCGACTTTTTAAAACCCGCGCAAACAATTACGTGGGCGGACAACGGCAGTATAAAAGAAAACCACAAGTGACATTTTGAACCAGTTACTGCAAATATTTGATTCAAATTGTGAAAGCGTTTAATTTAGTTCGTTTCGAAAATACCTCTTAATATACTTAATATGACTTGGGCAAAACTAACCTTACTACTTATTCTCGGGTTGGCTGTAGTCGCCAATTCGGCCCCGTTGGTGGAAGATGAACTTGATCGGGAATCGTTTGAAATCGATTCGTCCGAATCCGAGGACCCCGGCTTCAGTTGGTTTAGCTGGGAAGGCGCCAAATTGGCCTGGGAGAAGGTGAAAAACTTTTTTAGCGGCGGCTACCAAAGTGTGCGCCGGTTTTTCGCCGAAAACCAGGACGAGCTGGGCGACGTGGTTCGGAGCACACGGGGATTTCTTCAAAAACTGGACGGCATGCGAGCGGAATTGTTAGAGAAAATAGACGAGTCCTGCGAGAGCTGCAAACCCGCCTTGGAGAAAATCAACGGCTGGCTCTCCTCTGTCATGGACTTCGAAAATGAAGTGGAGAATGAGTCGTCTGAAGTCAGCGAGGATCTCACGGAGATGTGGAACTTACAGGCCAAAAAAATGCTGGACGAGGGATTGGAAGACCTTACAAAATACGCCGACGAACTGCAATAAAATAAAGAAATAAAAGAGAAAATTCTTTTTATCAGCCAAATATACGAGTATTATGTTGAGTTTTATTTATATTTGCATTTGATTGTGTATGTATATTATGTTTTATGCAAAATCAACAAAATCGTTATTCTTATTTTGCAGTTACAATTATTGTACATAAATATCAATACATTAACCCGTTTACGTGATTGCGTTTTCCTTGTTTACAACCGTGAAACCTTTGTATGACCTAGGTCGTACTTAGGTCATACATAATTTTTGTGCGTGATTAGTGCCCAGTGAACGAGAAAATTAAAATGGTTAAAGCTGTACGCTAGCAATATGCAAATTTTATTCTCGGATACAATGCATTATGTAGGATATTTCATATAGCAAAAATTTGTAATTCCTACAGTACATCTTTAGCTATTTCAATTTCAATTTGCCTGCTCACTGAGCACTAATCACGCACAAAAAATTATTTTTGACCTAAATACGACTTAGGTCGTGCGTATAGTTTACCGCGCTAAGGTTTACGTCAGATATTGGTCATACAAGAGTACCACCACCGTGAGACAAAGGTTTCGCCTTTGTCGTAGGAAGATATCACGGTTGCAACGAGGGAAAAGGCCATCACGGGAACGGGTTAATTATTGAATTACATTAAAGTAAGCAATTAATGTACATAAAAGTACAGTTTGTTTACTTATTTGAATAAATCCCGCATTTATTCGGATATAATAAGGAACAAACAAGATTATGAACGTCAAAAATGTTTTGGGCGTTTTAAAACATTAATTTTTTAAAAACATATCTCGTTTTGAGCATCCTTTGCCTAAGAAAAGTGCTTAAGAAGTGCGTTCTGTGTTTTAACTATTTTTGGCGCATTAATTATGGTGGTACTGAGTTTATATTGGTCTATTTAACAAAATACCTAAAATTATTAAGTTTGCATTAATTGAAAAATAAATCAAAATGAGAGTGGTGGAATAAACAAACGAAAAAATACTATTTATTTTGATTTGGATTTTTATTCTCAAATAAACATAGTGTTTGCGTTCGGATTTGCGACGAAATCGCAAAACGCTACATTGGTTTTTTTTATAGATTATTGTATATGTCTTTTATGTGTTGTTTATAGGATATTGAAAGGGTTTAAAAAGGATATTGCAGCTGCAAGCAACCTCTTTTGATACAAAACTACAGCGAACTGAAATTTAAAATTTTAATAATGAAACTATTTTAGTTATGAAATATAACGTTTGAATTGTTTGGAGTTTTAAAATGATTCGACCGTTTTTTTTTGCTTTGTTATCTGTTAATTTGAAACTATAATTTAAAATTTTAATTTGAAACTGTTTTAGTTATGAAATATGAAGTTTGAATTGTTTGGAGTTTTAAAATGATTCGACTGTTTTTTTGCTTTGTTATCTGTAAAAACATTCCGCAGTCTTTATTGTACATTTTATGAAAATGTGTTAAATAAATAAGTTTATATAAATTTTTAAATAAGCATTAAAAAATCAATCAAAAAAGTAGAAGTTCAGAACACACAGAATATAGTACGTAAATTATATTTTCTATAAATTTTTTTCATATTATAAAATGTGTTATTATTGATGTTACATTGTGTACACAAAAACTGAATTTTTTGAAATTGTAGTTATTTTTAACCAGCAAAAAAGTAACACTATTTATCCACACCCTGATTGTAAAAAAATAAATTCGTATGTTATTTTATGCGCACAATAAAAATGTGCGTTGATAGCGAAATCCATCTTTAAATCGCCCAAAACACACTGACCTTTACATACTGAACCGATCGAGCTGTAATTTAAAAGTACCGTAGTCATGCAGTGGAGCATTTCAAATACAAAATTTAAATTAGACAGGTTTAGTATTAAAGGAGCAGTCCGGTGCGGGCGATATATTTGATTGATGACAGCGTTTCTAGGCTGGTTCACACCCGAGTGGCAGCTGACAAGTAACGCTTTCACACCCAATGCAACAATGTAATGTTGTTAACGTGCACAGAACGCGTCACTTGTCATTCCAGTGTATAATAGCTTTTATGGAATATTGTGGATTTAGAATAGCATTTTAAATTTTTGATATCAATACGGTTTTTTGCATCATAAGCCAATATTAGCAATCACATAATATAGGTTTCTCAACACTGACTTCTCATTCGTGCGATATGATATGTTGATTCGAATATTTTTCAGTTCACGTATTATTTGCGCAGCTTTTGTTATTGTTGAAGTATTTTAAAAAAAATTTGATAATTCCTAAATGAATTCACTAAGATAAGGTGATTGTGTGACACAGTAGAACGATGGAGCAGTTTAACCCGCAATACTCGTCAGTTATAACTGTCTGTAAATTTTACAAGCAAAATTCTTCTTATACTTTTTTTATTATTGACATAAATTCAAAACTTTTCTTACTTTTTTTCTAAATATAACATCACGACTGGGAGCATCATAGAGAAATTTTGCCCCATCAAGAAGGAAAATTTTTGGGAAATCCAATTTTGAGATTCAGAGTTTTTTCTTTTTCTTCTTTTTCTTTGCTTCTTTTTCCTCTTCTTGTGTTTATTATTATTTATGATTATTATTATTATTATTATTATTATTATTATTATTATTATTATTATTATTATTATTATTATTATTATTATTATTATTATTATTATTATTATTATTATTATTATTATTATTATCATCATCATCATCATCATTATTATTACTATTATTTTAAGGCTTACATCTTGAAATTGATATTCCTCTTCGATACTAAATCATTAAAATATAATCGGGCTCATCGAGAAAAAAAGAATAGTGAACTTTTTAAGAGCAACTTTTTTCATTTGTTTCTTGTTATTGATATCTGGATCACAATAAAAAATTTAAAAAAACCGCGAAAAAAGCTTCTCTCCGCAAAAAAATTTTTTACAGCGACAATGAAAAAGCATGACCAACTCCACAAGAAATTTTTCGTCAAATTATTCAAATCAGAACTTTTTGAAAAGGTATTTTTGGTATTTGGTACTTGAAATATTGCTAAATGTGCATAAAATTAAAGTTATAAATGATGCAGTCAAAAAAAAAACTTTTTTGATACCTTGATTTTTAAGATTGGTAAATATTTGTTAAAATATTGCGTTGGCCGGTACGAAAAGCCGGCGGTTTTCTGGCCAAAAACTGTAGAAAAAAATTCTGCAAAAAAACTTCATTGTAAATTCGGCTAAGTATTTAAAGGCAAAAAATACTATGCAAGTAGAAAACAGACTACTATGCATCATTTTTACTGTTTTCATATTGAAATGATTTACTTATTTTTTAAATATTATTTTTTAATACTTTACTATAATATATTTTGTACAACAATTGTTTTTATAAATTTCCGTAGTTATTTTGATCGAAGAGCAAACGAATATAATAAAGAAAAATTTATTTAAATGAAATAATCTACAAACATACAAAAAAAGAATTGCCAAACAGCAACAAGGCGATTTTTTCAAAGCACCTAAGTATAGAAATTTCATGAACAAATATATTTGTAAACAATCAAATTAAAAAAAAACACGAAAAAATGACTATAACCAGTTGTCTAAAGCCACAATTTAAAATTGACATTTGTAGTTTTGCAAACCAAATAAAGTAATTTTTGAACAAAATTATCAAAATGATTTTAAGTATATATGCTAAAGGTGAAAAATACACATTAATATTTTAAAAATTGCTGCTAACTATTTTACTTTTATTAAAATCTTTGGAATGTAAAACTTTTTACCAAAATTTTTTGAAAACCTGGCAAAAAAAGCACCAAAACAAATTCAATTTTCAGCATTCATATAAATATGTATATGCATAAAACAGAAATTATATCACAAACACGAAGCATATTTTCAGTGAATATATTAATACATGGCGTAAAAAATTTTTTTCAGGGCATCAAACAAAAATACATACTTTCATTTTGATAAGAAATTGATTTATATTTTTCTAATAAAAAGAGATCTACAAAATACTCACAAAAGTACCGCGAAAAACGAGTTACTATTTACATTCTACAAACTTGACCACCGAAACACATACAAAACTAGGTTGTTTACAATACATCTTACTTAAACCTTGATAAATCAGTGCAAAAAATATTTATATTTAACCTAAAAAACGAAATTGATTAGATTTCTATACCCGTAAGATCGTTAAAAAGACTATACCGTAGACATGAAAGGTATTTACACGCATTTATGATGACAAAACTGTCATACAAACTATTGCCGAAAGAACGCTAAGAAATGCAGATGACAAAACTTTGCCGGAAGCATTATCAACTCCGACGAGTTTGTTTTTCTCAGAGATTATTAAATTCTCTTTTTCCGTGTAATCCACCAGTTCTTTCAGTCCTTGATCGTACATTTTCTGTGCGGCGACATTCCACTCTTCCATAAGTTCTTTAGTGCTTCTAGATTTTCTATCAATTTCCATTTCAATTCCTGTGGTTTCCTCCAGCCAAGAGTTCACCTAAACAGATATCTGTTTTTATCTTTTTTGCTGCGTTTTGTTTTTGAAAAAAAAGAAAAAAAATTAAATTTTAGATTTCACGATGTGTAGTTTTTTTAAGGCAAGTAACGTTATACATAATATATTATAAATAAAATGTATTGTGGAATATAATAAAAAATTTTGTTCCTTTTTTTGTAAAAATAACTTGAGTGCGTTCATTTGAAATTAATTCTTGTGTGCAAATTTAGAGCGTTTTTTTTACAATATTTAAGTTAATAATTTTTTGCATGCTCAAGTAAAAAATTATTTTTTTTTTACAGATATAAAGTTCTAAGAACAACTATTTTTTGTAATTTTCTACTTAGATTTATTATGTGTGTGTACTAGAATTTTGAAACTAGCTAAGAAAATACAATTATTTTAAAATTGTAATTAAATTTATAAATATTACCTTTCCCAGCGCATCTTTGCACACATCGCAGGAATTATCAATTTTTTCCAGCAAGTCCGACCGAACGCTTTCCACCTTTTGGAGAAAAGTACGAACGGAGTGAACTTTTCCTTTTAATTCATCCTGATTTTCCACAAGATAGTCTTTGATTGTGTGAAAATGCTTGACCAAAAAGTCCTTTACGCTGATAAGCGTGTCCCACCAGCCTGATTCGTCTTCTTCGCTCAGTTCATTGGAGGAATAATCCGTTTTCACCGGAGAACCGTACGACAGTGTAAGAATCAGCGGGAGCAATAAAGCAACGAGTTCGATTTTGGACATTTTAGATACAAAATTCCGAAGTTTTTGATAAAAAAATATCAAAACAAAGACTGTAGAAATTCGATTGGCAACACGAATAAAATGAAGTTTGGTCGCTAAACGTCGTTCTTATATATTAGACGGCTGGTACAATTGTTGTAAAATTAAACTTCCGATGACTCATAAAATGATTTGCCCGCGCTGTTCAACCTGGTATCAAGAGATGGTGTGCGTAAAAGATGATGTAGAACAGAAGTTAATAGTGATTCAGAACTATCCTAGTGAATCAAGAATTGTTTTGCGATTGTAAAACTTGTTTTAGATTTTTTTGATTTGAATATTCATATTTGCCGCAACGCAAGACTGTTTTGTAGAACAGTTAAAACATA
>JASAMX010018621.1:5000-20035 GCA_030248175.1 Microlaimidae sp. YZB2_3 | reverse complement strand
ATCGCTATAGGATCAAAAGTTGATCTGGCCAGATCGGATATTTTACCGTATTGGATCTGGTGACTCATAGTTGTTATATTAGTAATTCATTTTTGGAAGAAATAGCTGAACTAATTAAAAATAGTGTTATTTTAACAGAAAACTATGAAATAATTAAGTTAATTAACATAAAATTTTTTATTACAATACTAATAGGCCTCCACATAAACCCTTATCTTGTTCGCATCTAAGAAGTTCAATTTAGGTCACTTACTCTGTTTGGGCGTGCGACTCATCAGCACATATTTGAAAGTAGATCAACAACTAAAGTAGCATATTTATCAGCAATCAGCACTCCTGCCTAGTACGTTCTGCTTTTGAGCCATCTGCGTAAAACCACATAGGCAGACTGAGGTGGTTAAATGGCATCTTTGCTGATGTTGAATCTTGCCGACTGGAAAAATCAACTTTGAAAGTTCCTTTAACTCTGGAAACTGGGACAACTGTTACTTTGAAGTTTTAGCATTGGCATTTACGAACTGCTTGATTAAAAGCGCCCATTCGTACCTCTTGTCAGACGATTGATCAGCTATACCTAACATGTAGCTGGCTGAATCTTCCTTTGATAACAATATCCCAAGGGTGCTAGATTAAGCAATGCTTCCATAGCCGCTGCGCGTTGTCCCATACCCATCATGTCAAGACATGCTTGGCGTATCGTATTTGCGCAAACAAGCTTTTAGCAATGCCCAAGTTCTAAATCTAGAGGCCACCAAACCACCGCTGGCACTTCACGGGAATAATTACACTGGTATATATCCAATGCATATTATTACATTATATTACCGCAAAACAGATTAAGCTAAACAAAATATCATTGAAAAGCTTATAATCCAGGAAATCAATGCAACAAAGGAGGGGGCAGAGAGGTAGGCCGCCCCGCCGAGAAACGGGTCGGACGGGGAGAAAAATAAGGATAGTGGTTGGACGGCTGCTGCCTTGAAATGGTCGCCAGATAGTAAAATTTGAGGGTTTTCAGAGGCCAAAAAATTCTGAGTTTCTTTTGAGGTTAGTATAATTACTCGGCCCCAACCTCTAAAATAGTTTTCGGACGAGAATTACCCCGAAAAACAAAAATTCCGCTTCGCTTCGCTCAGCGGTTACCTCCATGTATGTAAGTGAGAAGGGCCCCCCCTTCATGACGACGGAGGGGAGGGGGCGGGGTCCACCCCCCTAGCCTCTAAAATTTGGGTCTTGCAGACTAAAAATTAGGGTTAGGCCTCTACAATTTTTAATTTTTTACCCCCTACCCCCCTATCTCAAAATCTACCTCTGAAAAAATTTAGGTACTGTTTATGTGAAATTTTCTTTCATAGAAATGAAAATTTTTAATATCTACACACAGTAATGTTCTCACCCTCTTTACACCAATACAATTCACTTTTATTCACAACAAAACTTACATGTTCTATAAATATTATTAAGTTATTATGGTTTAAAACTGTTTTGCTTTTACATCTTACCTCACTGACTCCTCTAGATTTTCAAAATTTTGGATGCTGGTTGCATTCTAAAAAATGGGGGGCAAATCCTCCAGAAAATGGTATTTTTCAGACCGTGCACAGGTCTGGTCCAAATCAAGATTTTAAAGTTTGGTTAGCAAAGGTTGTGTTTACTTTATTACTAATTAACTAAATTGGATTTTCAAATTCAATTTAGTTTCAAATTAAAAACAATAGGTTTTATTTTACATAACATAAGCATGAGTTTTAAATTTTAACAAATACAAATAAGATTTTTTTTGCTTAATCAAGTGCTGCTGAAGACCCACTTTTAATGGTTACATTATTATATAATTTTTTACTACAGATTGTATAGCAGCAGAAAAAAACACAAAAAAGACTAAAAGAATTGTTTTTTTTTATATTTTTTTCTTTTTTATTTTGTTAATTTAACTAAATTAGGCAATGAGTAACTGATATAACAATTAGGGTCCAACCGGACCAGGAATTTTTGATTCAGCCGGACTGGACCGGACTGAACTGAACAAAAAATGCAATCGGACCGGACTGGACCAGACCCAATATTGGGTTTTAAAGAAATGTCATTTGCCAAACGTCTATAACACATTTTTTGCTAGTTGTATGGATTATAATATATGAAAATTAAAAATACTCATAATTTTTCAGTCACAGAACTCATTTTCAAACAATTCGTAAGCAACTGAAGCTAAAAAACTAAATATCAAGCAAAAACAAAATAAAAACAACTAAAAACAACTAAAGAATCAAAACTTCTACAGTTAAAAAAATAAAAAAATCAGAATTAAAACAAACAAATCAGAATTTAACCTCTAATTTTTATGAATCTAACCTTTTTGAAAAAATAAACCATCTAAAAAAACTGGCTTGTATTTATTTGCTTTTGTTTTTAAACATATTTCACAGAAAATTCTATTATACACATAAATTATATACAATATTTATCTCTGGTTTTTTTTATATAAAATTTCTAGAACCATACACTTGATTCATGTTGTAGCAAGCAGGAGGAAGAAAAAGGTGGGGTAATATGCCAGATTTTAGATTGGTGGGTTTGTGGATTATACAAAAAAAAATTTTTAGGGGAAGGAAGTGAATTGCCCAAATATTCTATTTTTAGCGTATAAACGGAATTCCGATTTTAAGAATTACCCTTATTTAAATTATTTACTTTTGATGTAGAAGACTTTTACCACCTATCCTCCTGCCTACATTTGTCCCTCCTAAATCTGTAAAATCACTTTTTTAAAATCATTTCTGATGCTGTATTTTAGAGGAGCTGCTGGTCATAATACATGCGAGCTTTTTTATCGCAATGTCATGGTTTTTGTACCCGCTGCCTGTTTGGCGTTCGCCATTTGTTTGATTTTGATTCTAATCCCTCAAAGAATTGGTGTGCGGCGTCAAGTTGCTGTTCAGGATCGAAAAAGCAACCTTGGAGACGACCGAACAATCTTGGTCATTAATGATGAAACGCCAACGTTGTAATTAATGACGATTAATAACAAAAATTTAGATGTCTAAATAAAACGTTTTAGCTGATTGGTTAACTTACTTCCTTAACTCTTGTGTTTTTTTAACCAGTGAGAGAGATAAGGAGAAAGACATCTTTTCATTTTTTCCCGAACTAGCCTCTATTTACAAACTATAAATAACCAAAACCAAATAAAGGACTAAAACCGTGCTTTGGTGAAAATACTGTATAAATGTAAATATAACAAACAAACCGTGTTAATCTTTCTATATACATTGTTGTAAGATATTGTTGAATTTCAGTTTAAATTTTGTTTAAGTTTAAACTTCTTTATTGTAAAGATAACGTTTTGCTCATTTTGCGTTAAGGTAAGTACCTAACTAATAAATTACGATTTTTTGGGGATATACCCCAAATACCCCATTTTTAGGGTTTTTAACGTTTTAGGACCCCAGTCCCCCGCCAAATTTTAGAAGGATATCGTCGAGTGAGGGTTACCCCTAAATTTTAGGAAGGTGAAGTGTCGTCAGTTTCGAGATTCTTGGTTAAAGCGAGATATAACCTTCCCAAGCCCCTTCTCTTGCCCACCTATGGTTCGAAGTCGTAGAAGTTTAAATTTAAAAAAAAAATCCATATTACTGGTTTTAGTCAAAAAAGTTTTGTTCCCTATCGTTTTCCACTATAAATTGATAGATTTAACTAGCCATGCAAATTGTTTTTTTAAGTTTTTTTATCATCTTTTTCATTCTCACCGAATTTCCTTTTTTTATATTCACAAACAAACCCCTGAGATTTTATAAACTGTTATCCATGAGCGATATGATATTATGGTATGTTATTTTGCTTCAAAGTAATAGAAAGCGTTTATTTTTTTTATTCAATATACGACATGACCGAAAGGATTTTTTTATTCATATTTGTGAAAGCAATCTGAGAAAATCACTCTTTTCTCGCTGATTCTTTAAATCGTTTTATTGTATCCTGTGTTTTTTTTTGTTTTTTCTACCGGTAAAACTTGTCCATATTTTATGGTTTAGAAAATTTAAAAAAAACTTTTTACTATGTAAAAATACTATAACGATTGCAATAAGCTTAAACCAATTAATACAAAATTAATAAATGCAAACAGTTCTGATAAAGGCTTATAAAAAAAATTAAAAAAATTGTACCCATGTCGGATATCTAATAAAAAAACAGCATTATTCTCCATGTACAGTCTAGTTCTATTCAAGCGGCGCTAAATGTGATTCGTTAAATGGATATAATAAAAAAGCTCATCAAAGTGCATAAAGTTTTTTAGGAGATCTGTTGTTTGTTGTTATAATGTTAAAAGTGTTTTTGTGATTTTATCCTGCATAAAAATATGGTTTGTTTATTTATTACATAATTAATATTGTTGAGGAATTTTATGGCTAAAACCGCAAACCTAATAACAAGTTTGTTTGCTTTTAGTGTGTAATCCAAAATCCAATCACATTGTATTATTTCTAATCAAGGAAGAACACATTTAGTTTTAAATAAATTAAAATTAATGTTTCATTTATTATTTCCAGTTTAGAGGTTGAGGAAATCAGCTGCTTGAGGATCCCACATATACTCGTGAGCACCCTCCAGATAGTATACACGAAAGAAAAGTTTGTTTAGGCGCGGCAAGAGTGGCTAAAAAAAACTAAAATTTAGACTCCTAAATTTTCGATGGTTGTCCTTAATCCCAAACCTAGAAGAAAGTGGTTGACAAAGGTTTGGAAAAACAAAGGTTAAGCACCAATCAAAGCATGCCTACCTTTGATTTCGTTACCAAAACATCACAAAAGCAAGAATGAAGTTTTTATGGGTTTTTTGGATTTAGCTATCGTTTTTCATAATATTCATGACTTGTAATTTAAATTGTTTTTATTCTGTGAAAAACTCAGGCTTAATCGGTGTGACATTGCATATATTTAACTGATATTGTTGCAACGCTATTTATAATATAATAATTAAAAAAAATGCAATTAACCCCTTCTTGTGACTCATTTTACTCAGCCCACCGTGTTGAAGCGAAAGTTCTATCTAGGTGTTCTGAGGGTGTGACGGATACTAACAAAAATATTGCGGGCGGCAGAAAAATTACCCTACGTAACAACAAAAACAGTCCGGTCATGCATGTATTATTTAATTTATGTTTCCGCCATCTCTTCGTCATCCTGGCTAAAAGCTATCATGGTAACGGACGGGTTAATTATTTTTTGAGATTAATTTATTAAAAATTAAAAATTTTTTATGTTAATTAATACGGAAAAAAACAGTAAAACTTTTTTAGTATATTTATTTAATCGAAAAAAATGTTATTCGTTTTTATTGTATTAAATAGTCGTATAAAACATTGCTATCGGTGCCTTTTTCTTTAAAGGGTTTTATTATGGTGTTCTACTTACTTGTTTTTGCTGTTAATGTGCCAATTTTATTTGTTGCAATTATCCAAAAACATTGTGTAAGTTTTTTGTTATTCTTTAAGATTTAATATAACAAAACGTTAATTTTTCGATTAATTTTCTCGTAAAACCAAATTTTTTTAGGTTCATCACCAGTTTTCACAATAATTTTTTAGTCTTCAAATTTTTTCTATTTTAATCTTGAGTTTTATTGTATTGCTATTTGTATGAATGTGATGTCTTTTCTTTGATACTTTGTGATACTCCCGTATTAATCTGTGGCCAAAAGGGTTGTGCTATAAATAAATTTCAAAATAAAATTATTTTTTAAAATTCTCATTAATCTTTTAATTTACTGGTTTAAACGGTTCCTATTATTATGGTTATTTTGCTTAAGTTTACAAGTTTTTTTTACCTTATTTATATTTATTATTCCAAAATTAACCGAAAAAAATACCAATCCATTGTTGTAGGCGGCTGGAAATTTTAGGAGGGGGAAAGGTATATATACAAATCAACCAAATATGATTGTTTGGTTTGTTTGATGTGTAGTACTTATTGTTTATTAAAATTATTGTACTTTTTTCAATAACATTAAGCAAGATAAATGGTAAGAAATATGCATACGCACATAGGTGAGAACGGTCCCGGCGGCTAGGGTGGTGGTTACCCGTGGTAAATCGAATTTTCAATTCTAGGAAGAGGTTTGCCCCCCATTTTTAGGGGGAGTCGACCCGGCGTGCGAAATTTTGAAATCTAGAGGGGGGTCAGGTGGGGTCCGGTGTCCAAAGCAAAACAGTTTTAAACCATAATAACTTTAATAATTGTTCTTTTTATAGGATAATACTACATTTTATTGAATAAAAAGTGATATTCTGGTGTAAAAAGGGTGTAAAAACGTGTGTGTGTAAATATGTGTTAAAAATTACATTTCTGAAAGAAAATTTAGCATAAAAACAGTACCTAAAATTTTTCCGAGGGGGAGGGGGTCAGATTTTAAATTCTAGAGGGGTCAGGGGTAAAAAATTCGGAAATTGGGGAGAGGCGTCCCCTAGATTTTCATCTACGGGGGGGTCCCAAAATTTCAAGGCTAGGGGGGTGGACCCCACCCTGCCCTGCATAGGTGAAAAGGGGGGCCCTTCTCACTTGTACATACGCATAGTATAGAAGTTAACCGCTGAGCGAAGCGAAGCGAAATTTTTTTTGCTTTTAGGGGGTAAATTGTGGTACCAAAACTATTTTAGAGGTTGGGGCCGAGTGATTATCTAGGCACTAGAAAGTTTTGAATTTTTGGCCTCTGAAAACCCTCAAATTTTACTATCTGGCGACCATTTTTGGAGGGGGCGGCGGCCACCCGTCCAAC
The DNA here is from genome assembly GCA_030248175.1 of Microlaimidae sp. YZB2_3. Lineage (NCBI taxonomy): Eukaryota > Metazoa > Nematoda > Chromadorea > Desmodorida > Microlaimidae > Microlaimidae sp. YZB2_3. Next base: position 13,264 of record JASAMX010018621.1, on the reverse strand, counting down.
CACTATCCTTATTTTTCTCCCCGTCCAACCATTTCAGGGCGGGGGGGCGGCCTCCCTCTCTGCCCCCTCCCTTGTTGCGCCCCTGATTTCCTGGATTATAAGCTTTTCAATGATATTTTGTTTAGCTTAATCTGTTTTGCGGTAATATAATGTAATAATATGCATTGGATATATACCAGTGTAATTATTCCCATGCTAAAATATGCAGCGGTGGTTTGGTGGCCTAGATTAAAACTGGGCATTGCTAAAAGCTTGTTTGCGCAAATACAACGCCAAGCATGTCTTAACATAATCGGTGCTATAAGAACAACACGCACAGCGGCTATGGAAGCATTGCTTAATCTAGCACCCTTGGATATTGTTATCAAAGGGAAGGAAATATCAGCCAGCTACATGTTAGGTATAGCTAATCAATGGCTGACAAGAGGTACAAATGGAGAGCACTCTTAATCAAGCAGTTGGCATCAAGAGAAATCCCAATGCTAAAACTTGGGAGTGACCACATTGTCCCAGTTTCCAAGTTTAAAAGGAACTTTGAAGTTGATTTTTCCAGTCGGCAAGATTGGGACACTAACAAAGATGCCATTTAACCACCTGAGTCTGCTATGTGGTTTTACACAGATGGCTCAAAAGCAGAACAACATACTAGGGCAGGAGTGCTGATTGCTGATAGAATGCTGCCTTACTTAGTTGTTGATTCTACTACTTTCAAATATGTGCTGATGAGTCGCACGCCCAAACAAGATTAAGTGACTAAATAAACCTAGATGCGAACAAGATAAGGGTTTATGTGAAGGCCTATTAGTATTGTAATAAAAAATTTTATGTTAATTAACTTGATTATTTGGTGGTCTATTTTATGTTAAAATAACACTATTTTTAATTAGTTAGGGCTGTTTTACACAAAAATGAATTACTAATATAACAACTATGAGTCACCAGATCCAATCCGGTAAAATATCCGATCTGGCCAGATCGACTTTTGATCCTATCTAATTCGGCTGGATCTAAAAATCCCGATCCGATTGGAGTGCCTGGCTGGATCTAAAAATCCCGATCTAGCGGCCGTACCGCTAGAGTGACTGCGCGCAGTGTTTCGAGATCTTGCTAAAACGATGTAATTTGCCTGATATTAAACTTACTATTTAAGCAGTTTAGGTGTTTTTGCCAGGCCAGTGGTACAAACTCCACACGCACATACTTCAGACTTATTATACCTCTTTCCAGAAAAAAACGAAGATTTTGAAATAATATAGAATTGCATTTGTTCACTGGTTTTCTGGATGGAAAATGCCATACGATTGCTGACGTACAACAACAATAATCTAGCCGTGCCACGCTGGACTTATTTCTATAAAAGAAAAGATCCAGTAACCAGGTGGTACCAGAATGCCTATTTTTGGGATGGCTTTAGATCCAACTCTAACCATTGTGTCCATTTATGTTAATAATTATTGTAAAAATTATTTTGTTACAGGAAATATCCTGCATTAAAGAATATGATTTTATCGTAATTATCATATAATGAAAAGTTATCAAGACGAGTCTTTTGTTAACGGCGAATGCAGTTGGGAGCAAGAACTGAAAAAACCGCAAGAATCATCTAACGACCCTTGGGCCCCTGAATGGTTCGATATAACTCAAGAATTTATTCAAAATGCGAAAGGTACATTTTTTTGAAAAAAAATTGCAAAATGAAAATTTAAATAAAAAATCGCACCAAAAGGCCTAGTGTTATTTATAAAAGCACTGGAAAACTACAGTTCTTTTGTATTGGCTATGTACACTCAAATTTGGACAAATCTGCCATCTGCGCGTACTTCAGACACTACTGCAGACCTGTAAACGGTCTGGAAACGCCCCCCGCTTTATTTGAGGATTTGCCCCCCTGTTTTATTGCCCCCTCCCCCCGCCAAAAAATTAAAAAGTACCCTAAAATTATGACGCCTTTTTTGACCTATGATGACGCCATTATCGCGAATTTTTTTGCAGTTTTTAGCCTATTTCAATGTATTTTAAGCCATTCAAGACCTATTTTTACCTTATTTTCGCTTTTTTTTTCCCTTTTCCCTTCTGTTTTTTTTTTCTCTTTTTTTTCACCGTTTTTTCTCTTTTTTTCTTTCTCCCCTGCTTCCCCCCGTTTTATTGCCTCCCTCGTTTCAAAAAAGTTGCCCCCCGTGCCCCCCCGTTTTGGAATTGCCTCTCACAATAAAACTCCGGGGGGAGGCAGTCCACAGGTCTGCTACCGTCGTCGCGAGCAAGAATAACCTATTTATTATTATTTTGTTTCACATTATTATATATTTTAAAACTTCTCTTAGAGTGAAATTAGTAGCTTAGAAAGTGCTAGAATGGATTTGACTGTAATTCACGAGAGTAAAAAAATGTTTTATTTCTATGCGAATATAATCATATAGTATACACAAGACGACAAATCTGAAAACAAGAATAATATTTTTTGCATAGCTGAATAAATCAGAATATTTTAATTTTTTTTAGTTTTGGGCCAATGTTCTAAAATGAACCCACAGATGATTTGAGTAGGATTTGTGTTGTTGTTGCTCAAACTGAATTAATATTCTTTATTTCACCCCAGTTTTAAACATAAGAGAGATCCCATTTTCCATGAAAATTGTATTTAAGTCTTTATTTTATAGATCTAATGTCATATTTCATGGACTAAAATACGTTAATTTTTTTAATGATTTTTGATTCATAAAAAATAGTTACATTTTCCTGTTAAATTTTTGTTATTTATTTTTAGATTTAAAACTCGGAGAATTACTTCATGATCCAAAGTGAGTTTTTTAATCTGTAATAGTAGATGATGATGCACTTTTACAAGACTTATTTATTGTAAATAATGTTTCATAACCATACATGGGCAAGTTGGTCCGGAGTGGGGGGTTAAACCCCAAATTAGGGTGGGGGGGTTTAAATCCGAGAAACGCAAAATACCCATATCGTTTTTTTTCTGGAGGGCATTTTACCCATATCGTTTTTCGATTTTGAAGGAAAAATAGGTAAAAAACGCTAATTTTAGGTCAAAAAGCCCTTTTTATTGCATTTTTGAGCTTTTTATTGCTTAAAACATTCATTTTGACCTCAAAAACTTAAATTTGGAGGCAGTTAGAAGTCATTTTAAAGACATTTTTTTCTTCATTTTTTCAAAATTGGGGGGGGTAACTTTTTCTCCTCCCCACTTCTGAGTGATGAGGGGGTTAAACCCCCCTTCTCAGAATTCGGGGGGGGGGGGTTAACCCCCCCAACCCCCCCCCTTGCCCATGTATGTTCATAACATCATACATAATATAAAAAAACAACAACTAAATAAGGTTGGGAGAAAAAAAAGCTCCAAAAACTACTAAAAATAAAACTAATAATAGACAAAGTTAAAGAAGCGTAGTAAAATAATAATAATGTAAAGTTATGAATGTTAAAAAATACGTTTCGCGCCTAATTTCGAACGGATTTTTGATCCACAATAAGCAATGTAAAGGTCGGGGTTCATCAGCTAAATTCAGTACATTACTTAAACGAAAAGCGATAAAAAATAAATTGAAAATACAATAAATAAAAAGATATAATAAATATAAAAAAAATGTTGCTGTAAAATTCCAAAACACAACTGTAATTCATGTACAAAACAACAAAGAAATAAACAATCCAGTCAATAATATCCGATTTAGTTTTGTTAAATTTTTCTGAATTAAATACCTTTTTATTTTAACCGCAAAATAAAGCATTTTGGTGTAGATTAAATAAGTGTTTAGTTTTGTTATGACTATAAATTTTGTTAAAAAGTGGCATTTTTACGTATATTGGTTTTTATATACTTTCTTTTGTATTCACAGTGATTAGTTTTTTTTTGTATTTTCCCTACCAAATTTGGGAGGGGGGTGTGCCGAAAATTTATAGAAGGAGTAGTATTCCTCAAGATTAAAATAGTAGGAGGGAAAGTGTCTGGGGTACACACAAAAATAGGGGGTAATGTTGTTGTTGCATTACCTGAAACTTGTCTAGTTATTTTCCCTCTGCAGATTATGCAAAGGGCAGGCGCTAAGACAAACCAGGAGGGGTGAAAAATTTCACCCCCCATTGTTGAGGAGACTCTTCGTCCAACATTAAGAACGATGTTGGCAACCTTTACCGCTAGAGTGTTCACTGCATGCAGTGGTCACTTATTCCGAGGTCTTCGTCTAAAGGATTTTTTATGTCGCCTGATATTGATCTTACTATTGAACGTCGTACATGGGCAGCATAAGTGTTCCTGCAAGGCGAGTGATACAAACTCCACACAAAATAGAGCTGTGTTTGTCCACTGGTTTGCTTGATGGAAAACTGCCATGTGTGGCCGACGTACAACAATCTTTTTCTAGCCATGCCAAGCTGGACTCATTTCTATGAGAGAAAAGATCCAGCAACCAGGTGGTTCCCGTAGGTCCGTTGGGTGCTGCCCGAAGGTCAGCACAGTCCTGGTGGCTCAATGGCACAGGGGGTAATGTAACACACTCTGCCAGGGCCCCCAAAGCTCGAGAGCGAGCGGGTGTCGCAGAATAGATCTTCCCTCCTATTTTTCTTCCCCCCGGAAGATTTATTCTAGTGCGCTCTAGAATAGATCTTTCCCCCGGAAGATTTATTCAGGTGCGCTCTAGAATAGATCTTCCCCCCGGAAGATTTATTCTGATTTACGCCAGAATAGATCTTCCCCCCTCAGAATAGTTATTCCCTCCGGAAGATCTATTCTGGTTCAAACACTAGAATAAATTTTCCCCCCTCAAAAATTTGCATAAATTTCAAAAATGATACGCGAGAATTTGTTAGGGAAAATTTTAAAAACATAATTTTTAACACAGAAGGTTAAAATGTTACATTTGTTACATTTAAAAAAAAACAGTTTGTTTTTTGTATTTTTATATAAATCAACTTTAGCTTTAATTGTTTGAAATTGATAATTAAGTATTATTTAGTTGGTTTTCGGAGATAAAAAAATACATTTGCATTTTAGTTCGTTTGTTTGAGTATGTAAAAAAATATACCATAATTAAATAAACTGAATATTTTTTTAAGAAAATTAATATCGTGAAAAGGTTTTTTTTTAAGTTTATCGATTTTTAAAACAAAGTATAATAAAAAAAGACATGAAAAAATGACACCAGTTTAATTTCTTTTCGATCAGTATCGATCATTCATTATTTACCTTTCAGTTTTTTCTTCTTATAAAACATAACATATAGACAAAAATTGAAATAAGAAGAAATAAAAATTAGATTATGAGTATCCATAAGTTTTTAGTTTTTTTTTAATTTAAAAGTCAATACGAAAACAAAACAATCTTCTTAATGTTCAGCAGTTAATTAAACAGGTTTAAAGTTGTTATTTTTTGGTTGTTTAGTTTGATTTTTAGGTTTTGCTTAGGCTTAGGAAAAAAGTTTTTTTGTCTTTAATCAGGAAGTGATATTTTCCGAAGATATGCAGAATGTATTTTTTTGGCGCCGCCAAACTTTCCTACGAGTTCTATCTTTTTTCATAATATGTTGCTTAATATTTTAAACGGTTAATATTTTGAATTTAAGTTTTCTGCTTAGGTTTGCTTAGGGTTCACATTTTAGCTTTATAGGATCGAAATCCTAATTTTAAATAAAACATTCAAAAGGTGTTAATTTAAAAAAGGCAAGTTTTTTTTTAAATATTTCGGACATCTCAAATGTTTGATTAGAAGAAAATTAATTTTTTTTTGTGTTTATTACCAATTCTTTGATCTGAAACCTCGAGTATTTTTTATGAATTTTTTTTATTAAAAGAAAAAAAAAACGAAATGACGCAAAAAACAAAAAAAAGGATGTTGTTTTTAATATGCAAATAATTGTTACATGATTTATAGCAAGGGGGAAGATTTATTCTAGAGTGAACACCAGGATAAATCTTCCCCTTTCTGTTAAATTTTATGCAAATTTTTGTTGTATGCTTTAACACGGGGGGAATAAATATTCTGAGGGGGAAGATCTGTTCTGGCGTGAACCAGAATAAATCTTCCGGGGGGGAAGATCTGTAACGGGGGAAGATCTATTCTACGACACCGGCCTGAGACACCGGTCTGACCCCCATACTGGCGAGGCTTACCTTCCTCCTCCACCCCTCCCGACCAATTTGGAAGTATATTTTTTTATTTACCGTCAAAACACGGTTTTTTAGTTAAAAACAGTGTACTTTTTAGGCCTAAATAGGCTGTTTTAGTATGTAAAATTCAATATTAGACCTAAAAACACTTAAATTATTGATTTAAAAAAACTTTGTTAAAAAATAGGACCCCCCGACCCTCTTCCTAAATTTGAAATGTCGCACTCGTGTCGACCCCCTTAAAAAGCCAGGGGGTTTCGGACCCTTCTGGACCACCCCCTCTTTATAAAAAATTTTCGCTATTCACCCGGGGGTGGACCCCATTAGCGGACCTGACCAAAAACACCTTTGACTCTATCCCCATGCTCATGCGAGACCATACTTGCGTCTGCGTGCAAAAGATACAAGTGCATAAAAAATAATTTGAATCGAAACTACTTTTTGTAATTTAATAGATTTTGGTTTTTGGTAAAACAAAAATGCTATCCAGATTAATTTTGGATATGCAAACCATTAACATGGCATCAATTTTTTTATTCAAGGTAAGTTAAGCCTACCTTATAGACAGAAGACCATTTTAAAGAGTTTTTTGTATATATTAAAAAAAATTAAGCTGCTAGCAAAATAACCCTACCCTACTAGCCCTTCCTCCCTCCGACTGGAATGTGCGAGGAATTGGTGCAGTTCCTGCCATAGGTGTTTTTAGTCAGATCCGCTAGGGGGGTCCACCCCCGGGTAGAAGGCCAAAATTTTTTAGGGGGGGGGGGCTCCGGACCCCCCTGGCTTTTTAGGGGGGGTCGACCTCGGGTGCGAGATTTCAAATTTAGGGTGGTGGTCAGGGGGGGTCCAATTTTTTAACAAAATTTTTTTAACTCAATAATATAAGTGTTTTAGGTATAATATTGAAATTTATGTACTAAAACCGCCTATTTAGGCCTAAAAAGTGTATTTAAACACTGTTTTTAACTAAAAAACCTTGTTTTTGACAGTAAATAAAAAAAATATACTTCCAAATTGGTCAGGAGGAGGGGGGAGGGGGTTCACCCTCGCTAGGGGGGCGTCAGGCCGGACCGCTCTCGAGCTTTGGGGGGAGGGGGGGCCCTGAATTTTTTCTAGAGAGGTCCAAAATTTTGGCTCTAGGGGGGGGGAGGGTGGACCCCTCTGTCTCCCCCCAAAAACACCTATGGTTGCTGCGCTTTTTCTCGCAATCGTACCAAGGTATTGGGAATTTGTCCGCCTCCCACGTCCCACCACTGGGTCTCATCGTTAATATTACACGAATTAATATGTTTTTGTTTTGTTTTAGTTTTTCATTGTTTGAAGGAATGTCAGCAATAGAGTTGATGGACCCAAAAATGGACGCCGGTATTGTACGAACTCAAAAACCTTTGGGTTTCTCAGGCTCTGTTAAAGTACGAACTTCATTTTATTTTTACCAAATTTTGTTTCTTTAAGCATTGCCACTACATTTGTTATCGGGAAACATTCATGCTTAGGACAAAAACAAATTAGCTCATTTGATAAGTTTTAAAAATAAGTAAAAACATTTATTTTTGCTTGTCCCGCACAATCCATATCCTGTATAACACTTCCGCAGAATGAGTCGAAATCAATACAAAATCATATTGACCACGACTTATTAAATTTTTGCAGTTTATGCTATTTAGTTTTGCTATTTTTGAGTTACAATCATAGGTGGGCAGGGGGGTTGGGGAGTTATACCCCCAAAATCCCGATTATAGCCGACACCCCCCTAAAATTTGGGGGTACTTCGGACACCCCCCTAAAATTTGGGGAGGATCTCAGTACTAAAAACACTAAAAATGAGGTATTTGAGTTGAGGTATACCCCAAAAAAATTTTTGGGACACCCCCCCCCCCAAATTTCGGGGGTCGGGCAAATCCCCCAAAATCCCCAAATTTAAGGGGGGTTGGGTCCGGGGTACTCCCAAATTTTAGAGGGGGGTGTCGGCTATATTTCGGGGTATAACCCAGGTATAATTCGAGTCGAGGGGTATATTTTAGGCGGGTATAACCTCCCCAATTCCCCCCTCCCTCCTTCCCACCTATGGTTACAATTACCTTTTATTTTCTGAAGATTGTAATTAATTTTGCCGTAACAACAAGAATATTTAAAATAAAAAA
>JASAMX010018620.1:0-11908 GCA_030248175.1 Microlaimidae sp. YZB2_3 | reverse complement strand
TGTTCTTCGTTCAGTTACGTATTGCTGTTAATGACGCTAGAAATTCGGCATCGTGAGCAAAAAAGCTTTACCGATGTGTTTATGAGTCAGGCACGTGTTGGATGTGCGCCGCCAAATCTGCCGCGAAACTGCCGCCATTTTTAAAAACTAAGGTTTTAACTCAGTTATATGTAATTAAATAATGTTAATCTCATATTTATATCTTTAAAAAATCTTTTATAGTACAAAAAACTTAATCTTTTTTCTTATTCTACAAAAAAATTGAAAACAAAACCGAGTTGTTTTTCTTCACGGAGATCTCCTTTTTAGAAAGTAGCTAGAGCAAGCAGACTATAGCCTATTGCGCCGTGGGCCATTTTGCTCCAGCAGCATAGCTATCAATATGAAAGCAGTTACCAATTTTACGCCGTGCAAACTTTCAACGCGCAATATAGGCTAACTCGGTGTTACTCGATTTTTTTTACTTGACTTTTTTAAAGTTAATCCTATGCGTTCCCAAGCCTAAGCGAAGCCTTAAAAACAACCTAAACTTTAACAAATAGCTGCGCGAAAAAAGTTTAGGTTTTTTAGGCTTTGCTTAGGCTTAGTAACGCGTAAATTTAACCTTGAAAACAGTCGAGTAAAAAAAGTCGAGTAAAACCGAGTTTATATTTATAACACATTTTTCTAAATCTTAAAGTTAGAAAAATAAACTAGGAATTAGTTAAAACCGTCTTATTATAAAGTTTTTTTACTTTAACGCCTTAGTTCCTAAATGGCGGCAGATTTGGCGGCGCACATCGAACACGTTAGTCAGGCAGTTGAGCTAACTATTTATATGAAGCAAAAAAACTGAGCGGTCCAAAGACACTGGCTGGCGTGGGGCACACCGCCGCTGACAAGAATGTAATCTAAACTAAAAAAATTATTGTAAACGCCATTTAAATTTTTATTTCCTATAATTTTTTGTATTTTATTATTTAAAGAAGCTTGAAATCAAATATTTTACAAAGCAAATCATTTTAATCGTTATTTTATATGACTTTTAATGTTTTCGGATAAACTTCAAATCAAATTAAAAGTTCATAGTCAAGCCTATAATTAAAAATGGAGATAGAAATAATTAAATTATTGGTTTCGTTTTTACCTAAAAAATATGCTAGATAAATATTTCAAGTTGATAAAACAAGCTGAAACTTCCTTTTTATCTGCTCTACTAACATAATTTTTTTTTTCAAATATAGATCTGCTTGATTTTAGTAATACATGCTTTTTAAATAAGTAATATGTGCTTTTTGACAAATCTTCCTATATACCATCATTTGGCAAAAAAATATTTTTCAGAGAACTTTTTTGCATCAATGCTTTTAAGCGAAATTTTTAATGAGCTCGCAGCAGAAATTAAAGCAAAAATTAATTACTTAATGTAAAAATACAAGTTTGTTTTTATACAAATGAATTATAAAAAAAATATATATACTTTCTGTTTTTATTATAAGGATTTGTCACAACTCCCGTTGTGTTAGTGTTTCAGAATTATGACGGCTTATAAATATGAGCTGTAATGTAACACTGTCGAGCGATGGTGTAACGCAGCACGTCAGTCATTGAGGTACTGAGGCTGGAGATTACAGGTTCAAGTCCTGTATCATTTTTCAGCCAAAAAGCTAAAAACAGCTAATTGTTTCGCAATCTTTCTTTCAAAAACTCGATTTATTTGGCTTCAAATTTTTGGACGTCACATTTGGTGAGCGATCCACGTCCATTGGTACACCACATATGTGCCCTTGCCCGCCTTGTCGTGAATTGGCAGATTGTAACTAGGGTTAGCTCCAAGGAGCAGGGCGTGGACTAGTGTGGACGTGTGGCTCGGACCTGATATGGCTTGTCAGATTGGAAGGCTGCGCGCTTCAATCTTGGTGGGGAGGTGTCGCAACTCCCGTTGTGTTAATGTTTCAGAAATATGACGCCTTATAAATATAAGCTGTAATGTAACACCGTAGAGCGATGATGTGTGTAACGCAGCACGTCAATCAATGAGGTACTGAGGCTGGAGGTTACAGGTTCGCTATATCGCTTGTTTCGCTCATTTTTTAGCCAAAAAGGTAAAAACAGCAAATTGTTTTGCAATCTTTCTTTTAAAAACTAGCTTTATTCGGCCTCATATTTCTGGACGTCACAGATTGTTGGTTTTTTTTTTGGATTTTTCCTTCTGATATTACCAGTTCAGTAATCTAATTCTGGGTGTAATTTTCTGTTTATTTATTATCAATCAAAGTATTAAGTCACACTTAGAAAAAATTGGGTTATACAACAATTATTAATTCTTAGCGACTAACGAGTTAGAATAATAATACTGCTTGGTACAAACACAGTTGGTTTATGCATGATTCATTTTTCCAAAAAAATCGGTCATTGAAGACGAATAATGATGAAACTTATAACCTATTCTAGTTAAAGTAAAGCGACGAAATAGGTTATTATATTATTTATAATTTTAAATATTCTCTTAAAACCTTAATTTTTTTTAAAAAAAGTTTTTTTTATTTAATCAAAAAAATTCACTAAAAATAAATGTTCTTATTTATGTAAACTAGCCTTGAAAAATGCTCTAAGAATAGAGCAGGAAAAAGGGGCGATTTTTCCCCGGGCGTATGTTTAGACAGAAAAGATGTGGACTAGTCTGAGATGGACATTATGTGGACTATAGAAAATTGGCATTTGGTTTGGGCAGCTGCTCACTAAATAAAAATTTCTACCATATGATAATGATTTGTTTATACATTGATCTAATCACACAGCACTGTTGCATTTTTTTTAGTTTGATGAAATGTCAATTGAAAAAAATATACTCACAGCAATCTTTGACAAGCGCGAAATCGCCACTTTTTCAATTAGAAGGTTATATTTGTATGTGTAAGAAACAACTATAAATTTGAAAAAGTGGCGATTTCGCGCTTGTCAAAGATTGCTGTGAGTATATTTTTTTGAATTGACATTTTATCAAACTAAAAAAATGCAACAGTCTGATTAGATCAATGTATAAACAAATCATTATCATATGGTAGAAATTTTTATTTAGTGAGCAGCTGCCCAAACCAAATGCAAATTTTCTATAGTCCACATAATGTCCATCTCAGACTAGTCCACATCTTTTCTGTCTAAACATATGCCCGGGGAAAAATCGCCCCTTTTTCCTGCTCTATTCTTAGAGCATTTTTCAAGGCTAGTCTACCACTTTTTTTGAATTAAATTAAAAAATAGCCTAATAAGCTATAGTTTTAGCTGCGCAATGACATATGTTTATAATAATAATTATGTTTATAATAATTCCGTTGCAGAGATATACTTTTTAAATAAAAAAAATAATAAGAAGATGATGAATTTAAATAACAAAATTTACCCACATTGTTTAATTATAGTTATTGTGGTGCAGTGGCGCTCCAGACAAAGTTTACCTACGTTCTCTAAATATAGTTGGCGCGATGCGGTGCGCCAATGATTGCAATTATAATTCTAAAGTAAAAATAATAATAATAAGAAGATGATGAACATGAATTACAAAATTTACTCACGTTCTCTAAGTATTGTTGGCGAAGTGCGGTGGGTTAAATTGCAGTGTGGCACCCCAGCACCACCGATGATTACCTACCGGCGCGTGGCGCTCCCGCGCCACCGACGCTTATTATTATTTTGTAATAAATAAAACTTTAAATTAATTTTGTCATCAGTATTGCAAGAACTAAAAAAAGTACTCTGTTGTTTTCGCCGATTTCCGCGCGGTTGAAGCAGATGGCGCTGGGAACTGGTTCCGTTTGTGCCACCAATTAAAACCGGTCTGCTTTTTTTGTGCGGTTTTTATGAGGGGATGTTGGTTGTCTGCTGTGTGCAATCCTTATTGTTGCCAAAAGGCTGTTATTGTGCGGTTGGGAGTTTTTATTTGTCTATTTTTTAAATTTTTTATTTTGATCAATAAATCGATAACAAGGACCTCAATCAAAAAAGTGCTTCCTAAGAAAGTTGCGTAATTCCTTCTTCTTTCTTATGAGCCCATGTTTATTTTTGATCAATCAGTAACGAATGAGGTATATCGCTTTTAAGGATGGAGCGTTGGAATAATAATAATAAGAAGAAGAAGAAGGTTCTGAATTTCAAAATTTACCCACGTTCTCTAATAATGGTTGGCGCGGCGCCACGGGGCTAAATCGCCCCGTGGCGCTCCCGCGCCACCCATGAAATAAAATAAATAGCTAACTAATACTGTAGTGGTTAGTAACATAAAATCAGAACACTGCTCTACTAACACTTTGTGTATATATGTTTGTTTAATATTGCTATATCTGACCAAAATACCAACAAGATTAAAACACTAAATTGTCTCTTACAATGTTTACTCATTAAAAGACACAAAACCTTAAAAACCAAACTAAAATTTATTAATTAGTCTTTAAATAAGACAACTTACACAAGGAAACAGTTTTACTTAATAAATAACCATACAAATGCTTTGTTAATTTGCTTTCTGTACCTAGTTATGGTGTACATGCTAAACCTGCTTCTGCACCAACCAAAGGTGTTTTACTTAACATGGTTTATGCACCATTTAAGGTATCAATCTTTAATTTTCCTATTTTGCTTAATAAAGGTATCATATTAATCCGTATATAGTAGCCTTTTTCGTTACCTAAGCTGCTTCTACACCTGTTTAGCTGTTTTTACTTAACCTGCTTTTTGCACCCTCTGTGGTGTTTATGTATCAATTATTCTCCAAACATTTACCTGTTGTTACCTAACCTGCTTCTGCACCTATTTACGTGTTTTCTCCTAACCTGCTTTCTACACATTTTAAGGTGTTTTTGTATTTGTTTACTTTACCCATTTTTTTTTAAATTTTTTTGACGCTTCGCTCCGTTCAGTAATCGGTCAATTTAAATCTTGTTAAAAATATTTTAGAAAAACCGAAAAATATAAATTAACAAAATATTGTTTCTCAATAAAATTGTGGTTTCATTTGTTGGACTTTTATTTTATTGAAAATAACAGAAAAACAACATAAAGTATTTTGGTGTGTTTATTAATATCCGTTCCCTCTATGCGCTGAAAATTTTTTTAGCCCCGTTTATAACGCTTAAAATTTGGACACTCTACAAGACGCCTCGCCTCTTTTTTTCAAAATTTTCTTCAGGTTAAGATTTCCCACTTTCCAAAATCCTGGCAACGCCCATGCTTGAGGATTTATAGAAAGGAGTTCGACCAGGGATCTATTTCATAAAGACGTTTGTAAATTTTCATTTTACAAATCTCCGCTTGTATTTTGTAAATTACAATATGGAGGTTATACGACTCGGCGAATATTGATCGGTCAGCGGAGATAAAATGAATTGGCTGCCACCAATTATCGCAGAGCAAACGCGAAGATGCTCCCCCTGGATTACAAGTCGGAAAACTTTTATCATGTATTTTACAAAAAATAGACGGAGATTTGTAAAATGAGAATTTACATACAATTTACACAAGATTTTTATGAAACAGGCCCCAGAAGTTTACGTCAATTTCTAAATTATCTTATCTTTATTTTCACTTGAATAACTTTTTTAAAATAATATTAAAAAATACGTCAATCTAATCCTCATTAAAGATAGTAAAAAATGTGAACAAACTAAAGTGGACATAAACAGACTATGTGAATAAAGGCTGGTTCATACTATGACAAAATTCATTTGGACAAAGTCCAAAGGACAATTTTAAAAAAGATAAAACGTCCTTTGGACAAGCCAAAACGTCCTTTGGATTTTGTCCTTTGGACAAAGTCCCAAGGACGTTTTGTCATAAGTATGAACCAGTCTTAAGCATAAAGCGTCTGTTCTTGCCTACTGAATATAATAAATGTAAACAATATGACAATGATTTTTTTTATTTGCTAAAAAATAATTACACAACTCAGCTGTAGGACTTCTATACTCGGATGAAATGGCAATTGAAAAAAAAATCATTTTTACAGCGATTTTTGACAATCGCAAAAAGTATTTTTTACACATGTAAATACAACTTTTTTATTTTAAAAGTTGTTTCGTGATTGTCAAACAATGATTTTTGTGATTTTCTATTCACAAAAATGTAAATAAAAAAAGTGGCTCGTTTAAAATTTGCTTAAGTTTCCATAAGTGCCTAATCAGCCTTTGATTGCATAATAAATAACTTTTATTTTATATACTTTGAAATAATAATAGAAAAAAGAAGAAGAATATCATAATTTTTTGGCTTGTCGCGGAAAGACCTATTTGTGGCTCATTTTTAATTGTCATTTCATATATAAGTATTGTCTAGAAGATTTGCAACTTAATGGATCATTGGTAATTAGAATGGCTGTTTTCGCGTGTTATCTTCAAGTTGATAAAACTTTTTATTCTTTCTACGTTTCGAAACAAACAACGTGTTTCTTCGTCAAGAAAAGGCTCAATACGTTTGGGTAAACGTTTGGGTTTTTATCTAAACGCATTGAGCCTTTTCTTGACAAAGAAGCACGTTGTTTGTTTCAAAACGTAATAAAAAGTCTTATAAACTTAAGGATAACACCCAAAAACAATCATTTTATGTGTCTAAAACAATTACACAAAACTGTAAATCAAATAATAAATATTCGGTAAAACATCATAAAATCCTCGGATTTCTCAAATTTTGAATTTAAAACTAAAAAACAGGCTCTAAAAAATAAAAATTATGTCAAAAATAATCTATTTCGTCTCTTTTGACAACGTAATATGCATTTGCTTTTTTAGATTTAATAAATTTTAAGCCTTTTTATTGTCACACCTCGCATGAAAACAAAATAACCGGGTTTCCAATCATTGCCTTAGACCATTCCAAGAAATACGACAGGCAATTCATTAATTTTAGCACCCGTTTCTCTCAGTTCAATTATGAATTCAATAGTTTACACCTCTTTTAATCGGAAAAAAATATAGCTTTAACTCAGGTCGGTAATGCGCTAAATGAAATCCCACTTGTTTAATTCGCAAAAGGGAAAACATTACCGCATTGATTTCGCGCTCGTGGCTTTACCGCAGGAAGCGGAATTGCTTTCGTCAAATGCATAAATAAATAGACAGATAACATTAACACAAAACACACAATCGTATTTACATAAGTAAGATAAAAACCATACCAAACCTTTTTAATTTTGCCAATTTTTTACTTATCTGCAATAAAACTACTAAAAAAGCCCCCAATTTCAAAAAAAAGATTACAAGCACAATAGTTGGCACATGTGTTTAAAATAATTAAATTCCTAAATATAAATATTTTCAGATTACTTATAATTATAAATACTTATAAATAATATCTTTTTATTATAGTTTCTTTTTTATAAATTATCGTGTTCTTCTTCCAATTATAAAAAAACAACACTGTCCTTTCTGTACCACAGGTTTATCGACTTGCTGCGCAAACACTGTATGTGTTTTTGCTACGATGGCACCATTTAAACCTTTTGGGTTGACATTTTGCGGGACATAAACTTAGATTAAAATTGCCTAAACTAATATTAAGATATTTAGACTACATTGTAATATGTATTTAGATTAAACCGTTCGCGTAATTGCTTTTTCCCCCATTACAACCGTGAAACCTTTGTATGACCTAGGTCATACTTAGGTCATACATAATCTTTGTATGACCTAGGTCGTACTTAGGTCGTACTTAGGTCATACATAATTTTTACGTGATTAGTTCGCAATAAGAGAGCAAATTGAAATGATTGAAGCTGTACGGTATCAATATGCAGATTTTATTCACGGATACAGAGTATTACGCAGGATCTTTCATATTGCAAAAATTTGAATATTGCTACCTTTCAGCTTTAACATTTTTAATTCGATCGCTTACTGTTGTTGTGGTTAGCCCATCTCGTTCATCCTTCTGGTGGTCTGAGAAGATTTAAAAATATGGCAGCTTCCTTAGGTTGTCGCCATAGGTTTTCAGGCCTCAACGTCGTAGGTATAGCTGTGCAGCTGAAGAGGTGTTTGGTGTCATGGGGGCCCTTCATACAATGTGGGCACCGGTCTGGAATGTTGCTGTCGATCCTGTGCTGATGAGAGTTCAGGAGTCTGCAGTATCCAGACCTTAGCTGCGATAACGTCGTTCTGCTGGATCTTGGTAGGTCTTCTTCGGAACTATCTCTGGTGGACGACCTCCCATTACTGGATTCGGAGTATATGCAGCGATCGCTGAGGTTACGATCTGTCTGTACACAACAAATTTTGCCTTTTTGAGGTTTTTTCCTTGGGGTGTTGACGTTGAGGTGTTGACGAGATCTCGTTTTATATCTTGGTTTCCTGGTAAAAATGATCAATTGAAGACATTTTATGGCATCCTGTGATGACTCTCAGAGCTTCGTTCTGTGCAACTTGGAATTTTTGCCAACTGGATTCGCTGATGGTGGGGGCCCAAATAGGAGCAGCATATTCCGCAACCGATCTTCCAATAGCCTTGTAGGTAAGTGACAGCGTTTCCTTGTCTTGTCCCCAGTTGGATCCAGATAGCGCTTTTAAGATGTTATTGCGTTCTTTGACCTTGTTTGCTGCTAATCTGCAGTGGGGGGAGGCAAAGATGTACATGGTGTCGTGAGTGACACCCAAGATCTTTGGTTCTTTGGACAAAAGAAGCTAGTCATTTACGTAAACTTTTGGGTGGGTCTTGGCCTAAGCGCTGTGAGGTGTTAACAGCGTGGCAGACGATTTCTCGGCAGACACCGTTAGTGAGCGTTTTTCAAAGAAGCTCACTAACCAGGAGGTAGTTGTTGAGATCTTCGCAGAGAGGCTCGATCACTGGTCCAGAGACAGAAAGAGTCACATTGTCTGCGTATGATACCACTCTGATGTTGTCTGGTGGTTCAGGCATACTACTCATGTAGTAATTTAACGACTTTGGGGATGTTACCGCTCCCTGGAGGATTCTGGTTTTGATGTTCCAAAAGCTGGAGGATTGGTTTTGAAAGCTGACTTGTGACTGGCGGCCTAGCAGTGGTTCAGGCAGACCACTACTGATCTGCTGGGTGGTTTCTTTTGATTGAAACCATTCGAAATGGTCGTGTTTAAGTCGTTTAGGGCTGTGATGGTTGAATGCAGTGGTTAAATCTATGCAGGGCGAAATCTATGTTGATGGTTCTTGTTTATCAGGTGTTTGTCTAGTGTCGGAAGTTTTTCTCAAAGATTTTACTGGCAGGGCACAGTAATGATACAGGTCTATAAGACTTGGAGTTTGCTGGATCTTTGCCTGGCTTCAGGAGCAGCACAATAATCGACTTCTTCAGATGGATGGAAATTTGATTTGCAAGTTAGGAGTGCTAGGTTCAACAATTTTGTCAGATATGAGGTTCCATTTGCGCCAAGATATTTGAGATGGATTGTGCAGAAATTATTGGGACCCATTGCCTTAGAGGCTTTGGTCTTTTTGATTGCTGCTTTAACAGCGTCTTCTAAAATGGTAACGTTATGTGACTTTTCGAATTTACTTCTTCATGTTGCGGGCCGATTTGCTTGATTTGTGCTGGACTGCTGAAGTAAACTGCTTATTGAAGCTGTTGGCTATCTCCTTATTGCTCTGAATGGTTTTCTTATTGAAGGTCATGGCCTGGTTAGGGTTGGCCGAAGAGCCTTTACTTAGCGTCTTTATGGTCTTCCATACTTTCCCAATGTTGTTATGGCTATTGAAGGTGGACAGGTGTTCTTGCCACTTTTTCCGCTTTTCTTCTCTCACAGACCTGTAGATTCCATCGTTCAGCTCACATAATTGGTCCGATTTGGGGTTGTTCTTCCTCAGTCCTGTAGATTCCTCATCCTTTTCTTCGGTAAGTGCTTTGATTTTGTGGTTCAGGTAGGGAGTGAACAGACAAATTCGGCATTCCAAAATCCACTTTTTGGCAGCTGCATTGACAGTTTCACAAAAGAATTTCTCACCTTTGTAAATGTCAGTAGGTGGCGTTTGGAGGCTTAAAGCTCGTTATAGTTGTGCAGTAAATTCTGGCCAGTTGGCTTTGGCCAGCTTCATATACGTCTTTCGTGGTGAATATAGTGTTGTTTAGACGAATCAAGCTGCATACTGATGATTCATGGGTAGGTGATCCGAGCTCAGCTGCGTTCTTGTTTGGCAGTCGGTGGTCGGTTGGGAGAAGTGACATTCTGGCTAGAATAATGTCATGTGAGGTGGCTTGCCCATTGGAAGGGACACGAGTCAGAGTGTCTTCGTTGAGGACTCCAAAATTGGAGGAGCCAATTTCCTCAGCAAATTGTTCTCCACGATGATCAGCGATGGTGGAATGCTATAATGCGTCATGGGCATTAAAGTCGCCAAGGATTAAGAAGTCTGCAGTGGTGTTGAGAAAAGGTATAAGAGATGGCTGATATGTAGCTTTACAGCTGCTACCAGGGGGCCAGGTAGACATTGGTAAGCTCCAGTCTGGAACTGTCAACGCCTATGCAGATTTTCTGTCTCTCCAAGTACTTATCCCAAATGTCAACTCGAAGCTCCGTGAACTGGATGCTGTGGTGGACTAGGAATGCAATACTGTCACCTTTGTTCTCTTTTTGGTCTTTCCTCAATAGTGTGTACCCAGCTGTTATTGGGCTTTTGGATCTCTTGGTTAACTTGGTTTTCTGCAGCGCAGCAATCTTTATGTCATGGGACAGCATGAAATCTAGGATTTCTTGGATCTTGTTACTTATCCCGTTGCAGTTAAACTGTAAGATGTTTAGGCTGAACGCAGCAAGCGAGACACGGAGCCATGGGCCAAGCAGACTTGGAATGCCGGTAGATGTTGTAGGAGTGTTGAGCGGTTTGCAGGACAAACAAGCATAATTGCTTCTCATTTTGTCGTCGCTTTAAGTCCACTGCAGTTCTTTCCAGTTTTGCTGAAATGGTACCACCTGTTGCAGATGGAACACAAAACAGAGGCACAGTTCCGATTGATGTTAGAGTTACACACCGATCAGGTCCAGGGACCTGAGTTCAGGTGTATTCCTGAAGCCAGCAGTAACGATCGGATCAGCGAAGCTGGAATTGGCTAATCCCAGTCCAAAAACACGGCGAGTCAGAAAGATGAGGAGTTGGGAGAAAGGTATCCGTCCTTTGCAACGTTGATTCCTCTTGAGGATCCATCGTTGACACTTCCACCATGAGTAGGAGACGGGTAAGAGAAGCGCTCGCTCACTGGGCACTAATCACGCGCAAAAAACTATGTATGACCTAAGTATGACTTAGGTCATATGTAGAGTTTACCGCGGTAAGGCTTACGGACAAAATTGATCATAGACATTGGTCACCACCACTGCGAGACAAAAATTTAACCTTTGTTGTAGGAAAGTTACATGGTTGTGTTGGGGGAAAAGGCCATCACGGTAACGGGTTAATATTATGTAAATATAATGTAAAAGTAAATTAAATTAAATTAAAATGTAAACAGTAAATTATTCACTTTACTTTATTAACCAGTTTGCAGGGTAGCATAATCATAGTTAGCTCCCAGTTTCCCTCATACCCTAAATTTTCTTGTTTAAGAAAAAAGATGGGTAGACCCTATTATAAAAATGTATTATCTAATTATTGCTTAGCATTAACATATTTAGTTTCAGTAAAATTTGAACATAAGCAAACATTTATAAATCGGGTTAATTTTCAATGATTAGAAAAAATAATTTTCTAGAGTATTTAGAGTCGATGGAGCAGAGAGAACTATGAGCTGGGACTTAGAGCCAAAAATAAGGAACTTGGAGCCGTAAGTCGGAAACCTGGAGCCGTAGGTTGGGAACTTGGAACCGAAAATAAAAATCACCAAACGTTTACTAAGCCTAAGCAAAGTCTGAATCGAACTCACACCAATATTTTCTTAAGCCTCCAAGTTCCCACGGTTCTTGGTTCCAAGTTCCCTGCTAGT
>JASAMX010018619.1:0-13521 GCA_030248175.1 Microlaimidae sp. YZB2_3 | reverse complement strand
ATTCATTTTCATGTTTAATTTGTAAAATTTTGAATAAAAAAAGAAGATTTAATTTAATTACTATATGGTATTTTTACGCCGTGGCTGCACTTTTTGCGTTAAAATTTTTTTTGCTTTGTGAACTCTAATTTCATTTTTAATTTTTATTAGGAGTGTGAAATGCATCGCGTTGCGATTCTTTGAGCACAACGAAACAGAAGATATAGAGTTAACGACATCAAACCTGGCTTCCCTCCCATTGTTACTTCCCCCTAATTACAAAACTGGGGAGAAATTCGGACGGGAAGGTGTGGTGACGCATCAAAATTCATTCACCCACGCTCATATATTTTCTTTACAAAGCTATTGTAAACCTCAAACATAAAAAGTTTTCTAATTGTGCCACTTTTTAATATATAATTCAAAATTTTATATGCAAATTTTTAGTAGTTAGCTAACAGTAAGCAAATAAAATGTTAGGGCCTCCGGAGCGCATGTGTCAAATAAAAAGGTCCCTCGTATTTAGGTATCCACATAGGTGTTATATTTAGGTATAACACTGGCCCTCCTGCGCCCTTACATGTTAAAAATTCCGCCGCTTGAATCCAGTCTAACTACGGACGTACATATCAAGTTGTGTGTGTACACATAGCGCGCATGTGTCTAATTGCGCATACATCCAATCGTTTAGGGTTTGGTCAGGCTTAGGTTACGCGGCGACTCTTAAAAAGGCAGAAGCCTATACAACTTTATTTAAAAACGACCCTAAACTTTTGATAAGGTTAAACCAGAGGAACGCGCGCAGAGTTGACCGCTTGTGCTGAAGATTTACCAACCAACTAACCACTAATCGATTAGATGTATGCGCAATTAGACACATGCGCGCTATGTGTACACACACAACTTGATATGTACGCCTGCCCATAACTTAGACTGGATTCAAGCGGCGGAATTTTTAACATGTAAGGGCGCAGGAGGGCCAGTGTTATACCTAAATATAACACCTATGTGGATACCTAAATACGAGGGACCTTTTTATTTGACACATGCGCTCCGGAGGTCGCTAATATTTTATTTGCTTACTGTTAGCTAACTACTAAAAATTTGCATATAAAATTTTAAGGAATTATATATTAAAAAGTGATTAAAAGATAATAAAGTTTTGGCCAATTTAGAAAACTTTTTATGTTTGAGGTTTACAATAGCTTTGTAAAGAAAATATATGCTAACGGTGGGTGAATGAATTTTGATGCGCATTCATCACACCTTCCGTCCGAAACTGTCCCCAGTTTTGTAGGTAAGAGGGGAAGTAACAAATCGGAGGAAAAATGCAACTGGAGCCAGGGTTAATGTCGTAAGCTCTATATCTTCTGTTTCGCCATTTTGTGCTCAAAGAATCGCAACACAATACAGAAAAATTTCACAGGAAAGACCTAATAAAAATTAAAAATGAAATTAGAGTTCACAAAGCAAAAAAAAATTTTAACGCAAAAAGTGCAGCCACCAGCGGGCGTAAAAATACCATATGGTAATTAAATTAAATCTTCTTTTTTTTCTTGAACCGGGTAAATGAAAATGAATTGTTTGTGTATAGTATATTTATTAATTAATCCTCAAGTTGGAGATAGTGATCACCTCAGGGGTGTCGCGAAGGACGTTGGATAGTTGTTCTGTAAGGTCCTCTTCCTCAATGAATGAACTGACAACTGGCCCGGAGCGGACGGCCGTTGAATCATTGGGATTCATTGGGGTTGTGAATCCGAAGGCTTGTGGGGGTGGCGCTTGGGCTCGGGGTGCTGATGGCTGCGTCTGTTGTGTGCGCGGGACAATTGGTCGTAGAGGACGTTTCATTGGATGACGTTCATCTTTGGGTCGTAGTACAAGAAGGAGGTCCAGTTTGGAGATATCCCATTGTAGAGTCATCTCAAATGCTATTGGAGAAAGATCGCCCAATTAACGTAGCATTTCCTGACTTGCGCGTTGACGTTTTATTAGGATCTGTCGGTAGACTGTGTCTTCACACCCTGGAGTACCGCAATGTCGGTGAGCTGTTGAAAGTTGCAACAGGTGACTGGTTTGAAACAGTGGGCTTGCTATAAAAATAAATGCGAGTTAGTTTGATGTTGGACATTTATGTTCAACTGTCTACCAATTAGTTGAATTCATTTGTTTATAAAGATTTATTATAGTGACTGCTTTAACCTGAATGTTAATTAATTGAAAATTAAGTATAATAATTAAAAACATATAGACTAGTTCGGAATAAGGGTTTTTTAGTGTTAAGAAGAGGGTACATAACTATTAGCTCCAGTCATATGTAGAGAGAAAATTGAGAAACAGCGAGCGACTAGTACATTTTATGGTTTAAAATATTTCAAATATTTATTGGTTTAAAATCTAGACCCCTTCTCTTCAAAATTTCTTTAATACTTTTTAAATATTGCAAAATCAAAAGCAGTTTTTGGGGACTTTTAGTTTTTTGCCGTTTCGTAGGTACGGCGCTGCTGGCGCGCTTGTTTTCCAGTTTTTTAATGTTTCAATTACAGAAAATGCTTAATTTAAAAGTTTGGAATGGACTTTTTAAAATTAATTTTTAATTTTTGAATAGTTTTACAAGCAAAACATTAAAAAAAACTATGTAGGTTTAAAATTAGTTTAAAAGCACAAATTTCATCTTTATTTTTACTAATTCAAAATCACTGTTCAGGATAATACTATTTTAGTAGTGATTTTAAACTATTGTGACGTTTAATAAAAAAACAAAAATTTATTTAGCACAAACTGATATATTACAGCACTTCAACGTAGTGAAACATATAAACGTGTAGCAATTTTTATGAAGTATAGGTTTAAACTTAAGAAACTAAGAAAGCTAAGATTTTTTTAAATTTTATTTTTTTCTTTTTGAGTAAAAGACGCTTATTCCGAACTAGTCTATAGTAAGGAAACATGAAAACTGTACAACACGTACTAAGTAGTTATATGTACACACATTACACAGGGGACACAAAAACTTTAGGTAAACAGAAGAAGGCGAAACTTACTAAACGTGAAAAAGCTATGTGTGAAAATTCGGTAATTGAAATAAGTAATAATATAGTAATAATACTAATCATACGTTTTCCAATTCCGTTTGGAATACGTTTTCCAATTCTGTAACCCATGTACTAAACGGGATTGTGGATAAAAGGGTCCCTTTAGTACTAAACAGCTTTTTAAAAAAATTATATGCTAACGGTGGGTGATTTAGGGTCGATGGGCCTTGGGAACTTGGAGCTGGAACTTGGAGCCAAAAATAGGGAACTTGGAGCCGTAAGTGGGGAACTTGGAGCCGTAAGTAGGGAACTTGGAGCCGAAAATAAAAATCGCTAAAACGTTTACCTAAGCCTAAGCGAAACCTAAATCCAACCCCAAACCAATTTTTTCTTTAAGGCTCCAAGTTCCCATTGCTCGTGGCTCCAAGTTCCCAAAAATTTCTCATGGCTCCAAGTTCCCTGCTTGTGGCTCTAAAGACCCCGTACCCGGTGGGGGAATGAATTTTGATGCGCATTTAACGCCACAATTGTATCAAAGGAGTTTTCGTTCTGGTCAATAAATATGTGATATCACTCAGATGCCGATCCACTTAAACGCGAAAGGGGGTGCTATGGTAGCACGTTGTTTAAAAATCTTAATACTGTTTTAATTTTTTGGATTTTTTCTGGAGAAATCTTATAGACTTCTTTGTCTGCATGCGGCATAAATTAATATTTTGTTGATTTTATGCATATATTTGTTATAAATACAAGCTAATAAGATAATAAACAGTAAAGGGTTAGCAAAAATTCCAACTAGGGGTTAAGGCTTCATTTGCTTTTATTTAAAACAAATACGCTTAAAAGTGCTTAAATATTATTCTTTCCAATTTAAATAAAAAGTATCTTAAAATTTTTCCCAACAAAAATCACAAAATTTAAAACATTATGATGAGTTTTAAACAACGTGCTAACATAGCACGTAAATAGTTAGCTCGTATTTAGTGAACCGGCCCCTGAACGAACAAATCCTTTAAAAAAGTTTATTTGTTTTGAATAAAACAGGATACGCAATACTAACGTTGCGAGCCACTAACTGCACAACCAAATGCTACATTTAAAAATATTTACAAACAATTCAGATTATCACTACGTAGTGTGTCTCACTCGATCCAAGATCCTTCAGTAAGCAAAAGGTAAGTTCTGCCACTGCCAAAAAAACACAAAACTTGTCTGCTTAAATTTTTGACATCTAGGTGTTTTGGCCATTAGGCTACATTGTTTTCTAATAAATTTCAGCCCGATTGGTCGAGTTTTATGAAGTGATTTGTTCCAATCGATAGTAGTGTATAAATATTTTTTTAAAAAGATTATTTTAATAACAAAACTGATCAAACACTATTTATTTAAAAAAACGCACCTCCTGCCAAACATACTGATGATTCATGGGTATATAGTAGTAAATATAATGCATGGTTTTTATAAATTTATGTTTCAATTTTTTATAATTTTTTTAGGTTTTATGCAATAGGATACCCTCTTGCGATTATTGGAACAGTGATTTTAATTATTGTAATTTTTAAATGGAGCTCATTAGATGTAAGGTGTTTTTTTTCTCAAAAAAAAAAAAAATTGTAAATGTGAATTCGACCTATGACCATTGAGAAATAAACTGAAATGACAGAACTATACTGAACTCCTGATTTGCAATAATAATATGTATTAATTTTCAAGTGAAGGTTTGTTTAAAAAATAAAAAAAAAACATTTTACATTTTACCATTAAAAAACCAAAAATAGCGAAAAGCGATAAAATACTTAATACACTGCGATCATGATATATATATATATATATATATATATATATATATATGTAAAAGCGGGATTATTATTTTAAATTGTTGTGCTGTATGTTGCATGAAATCCTGCAATAATGCATACTGGTCTTGTACTTCTGGGTTGCTGTGATTTTAGACTAAAATTACACCCAGAAAGA
Source organism: Microlaimidae sp. YZB2_3 (assembly GCA_030248175.1). Classification (NCBI taxonomy): domain Eukaryota; kingdom Metazoa; phylum Nematoda; class Chromadorea; order Desmodorida; family Microlaimidae; species Microlaimidae sp. YZB2_3. The sequence continues at coordinate 8,533 of JASAMX010018619.1, read as the reverse complement.
AATATGCAAATGATAGTAAAAATAATAAACCCACAAAAAACGGTTTGCACAAAAGTGCAATTAAAGTTGTCTAAAAGTACTATTTACACATCTTTTCAAGACGTGTAAATAGTACTTTTAGATTTTTGGTACGATTTTTGAGTGACTACCATTGGAATTCTCATTGTTCAGAAAATATTCTAGAGGGGCTGAAGTTTAAAAAAAAATTACATGAACATTTTTAGGCTGGATAACGGATTTTACTAAAGGGGACGTCATGGATTTTAAAAGTTTTTTTCTTCTATTTTAATTTGCTCGCTCGCTGCGCAGTAAATTAGCATATTACAGAGGTTACAGCTCCTAAGGTAGCAATTTATGCAAATTTTAGCCACGGGTAGACTATTACGTACCAGCATGGTACGACCTAAGTGATACCTAAAAAAACTAACCATGGTGAAAATTAAACATCACAATTGTCAAAGAAAGATACCACCACCGTGGGACCAACGTTTCATCGTTATAAACGTAGAAAAGCAATAATTAAAGGAACGGGTTAATAAGACATTTTTGTTAGGCGAAATTTAAAATTAACATTTTTGATAGGTCAACTTAACATCATATTGCAACTCCAAGTTCCTTACTTAAGGTAGAACACCACAGTTAGATTTTTACGGCAGATCCTTCTAATTATATTTTACTAAAGTAATTAGACCTACTGATTCAATTTTTGACATTCATTTTTCTGTAAAAAAATGTTATCGTTCAGAATCATCAAATAACATCAATAAAGTACATGTCAAAATTACAAAACATTAATAAATTTTATTACCAAAAATATTTTATTTTTTCATTTTGATTTAGCGTATCTTGAATAATAAAACACTTTTTTTAATTAAAAAGCTCAAAATTTAATAAAAAAAAAATTTTTTTTCGACGTTAAAAATATGGCACAGCGAAAACTCAATCCCAAGGATCCGAGGATTCAGGCTCGACGTACTAACCACTCGGCTACTGGGTCAGCTGAGCTTTCTTACTTAAAAGCTGCTTTTAAAGAAACGGTTCAAAATGTAGTTTCTCGGGGTTAATAAAAAAATTAAATGAAAATTAAAAAATTTGACTCGCTCAGATTTTAATGAAAGTTTGAAAATAGTTAGACACAAGTCTAATCAATACTTTGAATTGTGTTTGATTAAAAAACTAATTCAGGATTTTTTTTATTTGATTTTTCTTTTAAAAACATCGATTTTTTTAATTTTCTTAAAATTTTGAATTACGTTTTACTCCAAACCACATCTAAAAGTTGCTCCCTATTTTTTGTTAACTTCCTATAAAATATCAGGAAAAACAGAGTTAATCAAATTTTTTAAATGACCAAAAACTGTTTTTGAGCTTTAGATTCATTGAAAAATATCTCAAAATAGAACTATTGGTAAACAAAAAAATTATTACCGTTAGATACATCATAATCTGTGCTTTTGATCGCACTATACTTTTGTCAGACAAAAATTAATATCTGAGACGGTATCTAATTTTTAGTAAAATTTGTCATAACCTTACGTTTCTACGATTTTTTTAAAAGTCCTACTTAGGAAACTTGAGCCTTTGGAAATTTGAACTTTGGAAACTTGAAGCTGAGAGCAACGCAAATTGGAGCTCTTAAAAAATAGTAGGGCTTAGATTTAGGCTTCACCTATAAAGGGAACCTAAAACTAGGCCTAAAGTGTCTAATCCTATAGGATTAGGCACTCAGACATTTAGATTTAGGCTTCACCTATAAAGGAAACCTAAAACTAGGTCTAAAGTGTCTAATCCTATAGGATTAGGCACTCAGACATAAGTTTTAGCTATTTTTAGTTTCGGCTTCAAGTTTCCAACTTACTCTTACGACTTAGTTTCCAGGCTCCACTTACGACTTCAAGTTTCCTAGTTTTTCATTCCAAGTTTTAGCACTAAATCACCTCGCCTCCATCCACCCTAACTAAATCCTTAGGTCTAGCTGACATCAAAGTAAAAATGACAACGCGTTTCCCAAATTTCGAAATTTATATATATGCAATGTTGTTAAATTGCATTTACAAGTTCAATCAGAAAGTTTAAGCTAGTGTATTTTAATTATCAATTATTTGTTTTTATACGTCTGTTTATATTAATTTTTAGGGAAGTGCGCTAACAATATTGTTAATTTCGATTCTTTTGGTGAAATTAACAGGATGGGGATTGGTTTTCATGGGGCGCGTTCGGTATCGTCGCTCGCTGTCCCGCCTGATTCCGCAGAGGCGACAAAATACTGTGTACGTTTTCGTTTAAAGGTGCAGTACGATAAAAATTTATATAACTTCTTTTAAATAACAATTTTTGTTATTAAAATCAAAACAGAAATATATCCCGCATTAATATTCTAAAATATTTTTTGCATATTTACCAAAGCTCTTTTTTTTTGTTTCGTAGGTTTTTTTTTACAGCAAGTGACCGCTTTTATAGTCTACCACCAGGTTAAAAGTTGGAGAGGTTTAGTGAGGTTAAATCGTTACAATTACACTTAAAAATGCAGTCCTCCAAACGATCCGGATTTTTAAGACTCATCTTTAATTAATAAAGTGACTTTTAAAAAATTTTCACGTGTAGGAAGCGTTTCAGAATTATCTTAATTTTTTATATTAAAACTTGTCGTCACATTGTACTCAAAATCGCCAAAAAGCTGTAAAAGTTAAAATTAAAATTGTTTTTTTTACACAAAAATATGTAAAATATAATTTGCATAAACAAAATGTTTGAATTAAATTAACAGTATTGGAAACTGTGATCAACAAAAACACAAAAATTACATCGTACAATTGGAAACTTTCATTCCCAAAAATACAAATTTCACTCTTTTTGTGCTTTACTTTTAGCAATCAATAAAATGTATTTTTTATTAAGTTGATACAGCAAAATTTTTGTCAAATCTAGATTTTCTTATTCAAGTTTTATATCTGTTTTGGTGATTTTCAAACAGCAACAATTCGAAAAAATGCATCATATAGAAGAATTTAGTATGTTTCTGGAAATCTAATTTTAAAACTTATTTCACGGGTTAGAAGCTAGTTTTTACAAACTCATTTATACTAACAAATCCACCATAAATTGGGACAAAAGCATATTTTTTAAAAATATTTTATTTCAAAATATCTTTAATGTTAAAAAAAAACATACTTATCTTAAGCTTAGCAAATCAATGTAAAAGTTGTTGTGGGTTTTTCCCAATATTTTAAAAGGTGCGTTATTTTTAAAGGTGCGGTACCGAATCCAAGTTTTTGTTTTCAATTATTTTGATTTTTTGTGAAAACGTTACCCCTGCCCTCAATGGGCCACAAATTTTTTCATCACAATATTTTTAGTGTTAATAAAAGATGACCCTCCAAAAATGGCGTTTTTTCCAAATTCTGCACTTAAAAATTTTCTAATTGAGTATAAATATTTAAGTTATAAAAATTGTATTGAAGAAAATGGCCCTCCAAAAATGGCGTTTTTTCCAAATTCTGTACTTAAAAATTTTCTAATTGAGTATAAATATTTAAGTTATAAAAATTGTATTGAAGAAAAGCGGCTACTTTCTATTTTAATTCTTAAGATTGGTGCAATAATTGTCGAGATATTGCGTTTCCCGTACAAAAAACCCTTGATTTTTTTGTTAAAAACACTAAAAAACGGCAGTGGTTTGATTAAGTTTGCCTAACATTTTTACCTACAGTTCGTATTTTCAGAAAAAAATCGATGGATAATTGTACGGGAAATGTAATATCTCTACGAATACTGAACCAATCTTAACAATCAAGGTATCGAATGAAAGTAGAAAGAAGCAGCTTTCCTTCAGCAGTAAAACTCTTATAGCTTAAAAATTTATAATTATTGAGAAATCTATCAAATACAGAATTTCGAAAAAACGCGATTTTTTAAAGGTTCATATCTACTGAACCACCAAAGATATTTTGATAAAAAAAATTTGTGGGTTATTGCATGCAGTGATTATGTTTTAAAACAAAGCGGGACTGAAACGAAGCGGACCCATAACTCGTTTTCCAATCTATATATTCTCGTCACTAAAGCATATTAAAAGATCTATAAATTGTTATAATTGTTTTAGCAGTTATTATAATGTATTAATATTTTTTTTAAATTTTGTTTAGTTCCTATAAAAAAAGTTTAGTCCCTATAAGAAATATAAATTTTTACAATCCATTTTGTTTGGTTTAATCTTGTTCTAAAATGCATTCAGTTATTCATGTATGCACATAAAGATCAGAACAAAAATTTTGCTAAAGAAATAATAAATAAAATCAAAAATTTTGCATGAAAATGACTTTTAGGATCGATTTACAAATGTTTGATAATTTTGTTAGCAATTTGCATAAGTTTTATGCGACATTCACGTGCAACGGTTACATTGATACAGTCGTTTAAAAAAATCAGAAAATTCTTTACATAAAAAAATTTGTAAACGATTTTTTAAGCTTCTACCGCTTTTCTATACATATTATACTTCTTTTTTTGCATAGAAAAAGCCTATAATTAAAATATAATTCTTTTAAAAACCTTATCAAAAAATTACACAATTGCGTTATAACGTTTTTATGGTCTGAAGGATAAATAGATAGATAGATAAAGATTTATTGCACGGTATAATATACAGCTGTACTCATATACACTTATGACAATAAATTTCGTTAGGCAAAACAAATAGATTTAGTACACAATGGTCATAAAACAATACACAATGATAAAAAAGGTGAGTATAGAGCAATTTTTTTTTCTCCGAATTAAAAAAATTTGGTCCATTTTTTTAAAATTTCTTTATTGAGTTTTGATTTAAAAACTTTAACGGAACTTGACTATATCTTGATTAAATGAATTCCAGATGGTGCAAACCCGAGAAGAAAAGAAAAATTTACGTAAGTTTAAGGTAGAAAAAGGAACGTTTAGTTTTAAATCGTGTCTTCTAGTTTTATTAGCGCAGTTGTATTCAAAAAAATTCAGACAAAACGGCGTCGATAGTACTATGTAATATTTTAAAGCAAAACACTAGATCATTTCGAATTCGTCCTAAATCAAGACTTTCCATTCCTAAAACTGATAAGCGTTACCTGTAACAAGGTTTTTGAAGTGAATATCTTGCATAAAGTTTTCTAGTAAACAAGCGCTGTACATTTTCGTTGCTTTAAATATTTTTTTAAGTAAGACCAAACCGGAGTCTCGTACTCAAGCAGTAGACGCACAAACATCGTGTAAGCTCGGATTAAAAAAAGCGCAAAAGGACACTAAAAACCTAAATGTGACGTTTTATTTAAAGCTGCGGTCCGGCATCTGTTTACAAAGAACCAAGCCAAATTATTTGTCCAGCAGTTTACAAATTCTCATACGAGATCTGTAATTAAATATTCAAAATTCAAAACGTATTGTTATGTAAAAATTAAAACAAATTTTGGCCATTTTGTATATCTTTAGGCATTTAGGAAAAAAACAGGTTTTTATATTTGTGTAATTTCAGCAAACTATGTGATTAAAAAATCTGCGCTTAATGGGTCGCCACCTAACAACAGTAATAGCAATAATTTGAACAACTGACTTTGATCCGGCTAGCCTTAATTTCGGCCCCCGGCTGTTATTTTTGCCATGCGCGAGGCATAAAGTAAAATGTTTTAAAATAAGTTTTAAAATAAAGTTTTAAAGCTTTAAAATAAAATGCATCAGGCTAGGCTAGATAGATAACATGGCGATCTATCTGGCCATACGAAGTTCATTTCATAATTTTAACAAACAAGTCGCAGAAACAAAATATAGTAAAAAAAAATGTAATTCTAAATAAAAATTCTCAATATTTTTTTTTGAATACGACTCGCATAAAAACAGAAAAATGTTGGAACCTAGTATTTGCCTAAATAAAATAAGCCTGAGGGTTAAAGCGCCATTGTTTGTTGAAAGATTTATTTTGTTCACATTGCAACTAGAAAATATTTACAAACAATTTCATTTAATCTTTGATTATTTTTAAATCGTAAAAAATACCGTCGTCACTATGACACAAAGACTCAGAATCGTCATAAATCACGCGTAGTTGTGACTCTTTTTATTTTTTAATGGATGCGCAGAAAGTTTAAACATAATGAGTCAGAGTCACGTAGCTTTTATACTGATTCTGACTCTTTATGTGCGATATTTTAGGCACGTTGTATTCCCCGTTCCGTCTAATGCTGTAGAAGCTCAGCAGTTCGGTGCCCCCATGTATCCCCCCGGCTATAATCAAGTGACTCCAGGCTTTCCGAATTCAAACTATTCTTCAGCGTTTCCGTAAGCAAACTCTTTTATTATAATACGTTATGTAAATTATATATGTGCACGTAAGAACTAAAACAACAACAATGATAATAATAATAATAATAATAATAATAATAATAATAATAATAATAATAATAATAATAATAATAATAATAATAATAATAATAATAATAATAATAATAATAATAATAATAATAATAATAATAAGAATAAAAATAATAATAATAATATTAATAATAGTAACAATAATAATAATAATAATAATAATAATAATAATAATAATAATAATAATAATAATAATAATAATAATAATAATAATAACTGAGACCTTTACAGCAAGCTGCAACCAGCCCAAAACACACCTCGTAATATTATGCTTTCATTATTATTTTAGACTGAATGCTGAAAAAAAAAAAGATTTAAGGTTTAAAAAAACACACTGCATTCATGTTATTGGTTGGATATGAAATCATTTTTAAACACAAAATTTTTTAAATAAATTAGCTACTTGTCTGTAAAATTTTATTAAAACTATTATTATTACTTTTATACTAACTACTATTATTAAAAAAATGAATCCATGATGTTGTGCATTAGTTATCCAGATTTTTTTCATAAAGATCACACTGCGCCCACGATAATTTATTAGTTTAATTTTTTAATATAAATAATTTTTTTAATTCTTTTGTATAATGAATTTTGGTCGTTTATTACCTTAAAATAAACGTATATATATTTGTCTGAAACTTAGTAACTAATATTTGATTTATTGATCGATTTTTTTTAAATTTTAGTTTAGCTTCACACAATTCAATAAAGTTTTCAAAAGATTACTATACAATATGGAATAGATTCTTAAATTTTTTATGTTGACTCTTTTTTAACTGAAAAATAAAATCCATCACGAATGAAAATTTACCACGTTTTGACAAGCAATGTCACATAAAAGAGTTTGTTATTATAATTTAAATTATTTAAAGTAAAGCATACAAGCTGAAAACATAGAAAATTCGTAAATTATATGAATACATACTTCGTATATTAAAACAATACACAAAATTATTACAAAAATACTTTTGTTTATATAATTAAAAACCGAGAAAAATATTTACATTGTAGTCCAAGAAACGTTTTATTTATTAGTTACTTTTACATTTTCTTATTTTTTTAGCAATCCCCCGGATGTGACCCCTCCACCAGCTTACACTAATCAACAAAATTATTACAAAAATACTTTTGTTTATATAATTAAAAACCGAGAAAAATACTTACATTGTAGTCCAAGAAACGTTTTATTTATTAGTTACTTTTACATTTTCTTATTTTTTTAGCAATCCCCCGGATGTGACCCCTCCACCAGCTTACACTAATCAACAAAATTATTACAAAAATACTTTTGTTTATATAATTAAAAACCGAGAAAAATACTTACATTGTAGTCCAAGAAACGTTTTATTTATTAGTTACTTTTACATTTTCTTATTTTTTGAGCAATCCCCGGATGTGACCCCTCCACCAGCTTACACTAATCAACAAAATTCTTACAAAAATACTTTTGTTTATATAATTAAAAACCGAGAAAAATACTTACATTGTAGTCCAAGAAACGTTTTATTTATTAGTTCAGTTTACATTTTCTTATTTTTTTAGCAATCCCCCAGATGTGACCCCTCCTACCTCACCAGATTCTAATTTAAGCAACAATCAACTCCTCAGTGATCTTAAACTTAAAAAAACAAACTTTGCACGCCATCATAAGATGATGATTTTGTGTGCTGCAGCGACCTAGTGAGTGCCAATCAAATTAAAAAATTCTATTAAAAATAACAGTGCAAATTTCTACCAATTAATTTTTTAAACAAAATAAATATTAATTTAATTGCAACAATCAACTCCTCATTTAATTATTAAACTAAAAAAACAAACTTTGCAGCCATCATAAGATGATGATTTTGTGTGCTTTGCAGCGACCTAGTGAGTGCCAATCAAATTAAAAAATTCTTATTAAAAATAACAGTGCAAATTTCTACCAATTAATTTTTTAAACAGAATCAATTTAATAAAAAAACAAAACAAAAAAATAAATTTTATATTTTTTAAAAATATATTCCCTTGCTTATGTAAACATAAAAAACTCTTTTATTACAATCAATATCATATTTTACAAAAATAAAAATTCATTATATTTTTATTTTATTAGTTAAATCGGTTCTCATACATGGGTTTCCCATGAATACATGAG